>JAYESA010000743.1:10000-105040 GCA_036927795.1 Iris macrosiphon
CCTTTTTTCCCCAATCCGTTTGTTTTTTGCTTTGAGTTTACAAATAATTGTGTCAGGGTCATTTGTGCCTTGGGAACTTGTTCCCCTCACAACCGGAACCTCAAGCTCAATAGGTTGAGCTTCGCTTGACATCTAAATAAACATGAAAACAAAAAGAAAAATTTTTATTCAAAAACAAATTCACAAAATAAAACTGAAGATAAGAAAACGCACATTGCATGAGTATGATGTTGATGCCATGAACTTGACTTATTTGACGCAATAAATGACCTAATTTTTGATAGTAATTTTAGTATGAGAAAGTAATTTTAGTAAATAATATATAAGATTTTAAAATGTGCCAAAATGTGCCAAATATTTTATTTTATTTCCAGATTATTACAACAGTTAGTTACAACAGTTTATTATTACAACAGTTTATTGTGCCAAATATTTCATTTTATTTTAAAATTATGATGTTGAATGTTGATACCATTGAAAATGTGCCAAATCTAAGATTTGAAATTGTGTATCTGATTTTTTAGTATAAAAAATCAAGAACTAAAAAAAAAACATTCAAAACAAGTTAAAATCATTCAAAACTCAACTACATACTAAAAAAAAAGAACTAAGAACTAATGTTCTCATAAATAAAATGTTCTTCTCACTATGTAAAAATTATTCAATCAACAATAATTATTCAAAATTATTCCTATTAGGCTCTCCTTCATTTGACATCTAAAATAAAAAAGAAAACAAAAATATATTACAAATGTAAATCAATTAGCAAAATCAAAAAAATCAGATACTAACAAATCAGATACTAAAAAATCAAGAACTAAAAAAAACATTCAAAACAAGTTCAAATCATTCAAAACTCAACTACATACTAAAAAAACAAGAACTAATGTTCTCATAAAAAAAAAATTCTTCTCAGTATGCAATAATCATTCAATCAACAACAATATTCATTTGAGACTTTTAGCCTATAGGCAATCTGGCCATTGCGCGCTGCGACATATGTGCAAACTAAGCATTATAAGCAATAATTTGTCCTGCAAGTGCAAACTGCAAACTGGACTAATGACATATATTTATTCCAGAACACCCAAGATGCAAAGAGAGAATTCTTACAGCGATTCAAGCCAAGATAAATTCCAGAGCACCCACTTCAGATTGTTGAACATGCACACATTTCAACAATATACAAACAGTTCAAGAAAATACTTCAGAACCAGTACACTATAATTATTAAAATACATATCTAATTTACAAAATATTTAGATGCATATATAATTCACAAATAAATTACAAGAACATGCATGAAGCATATCTAATTACTAATTTACAAGAACATGTACATGCATATCTAATTTGCACATTTTATCAAAATAGCTCTACTAATGTAACTGATCTACTCATCTGACAAATAAAATATTGCTAACAAGAGAAATAATAAATAAAGAAAATATATTGCTATATCCAGATTCCAGACTTTAAATATATTTTCATAAATAATAAATGAGAGAAATATATTGCCAGAAATAATAAGAAATAAGAAATGTATTACAAGTTACTGATCTACACATTTAATCTAAACATGAAATATTTGATCTAAACATGCATAATAAGAAACAGAAATAAAATATGTATAATTATGCTAAATATAATAAGAAACAGAAATAAAATATGTATAATTATGCTAAACATTTGATCTAAACATGTTGCATGCATAATAAGAAACAGAAACAGAAATACATTACCTAACATTTGTTATTTTTTACACATTTGATCTAAACATGTTGCATGCTAAACATTTGTTATTTTTTACACATTTGATCTACACAATGTAAAAAATAACATATACTGCTAGAGAAATACATATTTTATATACTGCTGTAAAAAATAATATATACTGCTAGAAAAATAACATATACTGCTATAAAAAATAACATATACTGCTAAAAAAATAACATATACTGCTGTAAAAAATAACATATAACAAGCACACATTTGATCTGCCACAGAAGTTCAGATCCCAACTATATTGCTAGATAAATACATATTTTTTAATGAAAGTTAGAGTTCAGATCCGTAGATCCCGACTACAGAAAGGTAGAGAAGTTTAGATCCAATGTAAGAAATAAATTAAATATGACATATACTGCTAGAGAAAAATATTACCTAGCTATATTGCTAGATCCCGACTCCAGAAGTTCAGATCCGTAGATCTGGAAAAAAAATAGAACAAGTTAGGAGAAACAAATAATAAACAAAAAATATATGACAAATATTTTTAAAAATGGTAGAGAAGTTCAGATCCAGACCTTAGAAGTTCAGATCCAGCCTTCAGAAGTCAGAACTTCAGATCCAGAGAAGAGAGGCGGTGAGAAGAGGCAGGACTATCAGATCCAGCCAGCCGACGGCGGTGAGAAGTCAGAACTTCAGATCCAGTTCAGATCCAGGATTCCAGCCAGCCGACGGCGACCAGCGGGGTCCGGAGATGAGAGATGAACTGGTGAAGTTAGGCTGTTAGGGTTTTGGCGGGGGGGAAGGGAAGACCGGTCACCGGAAGAGAAAAGAGAGCGGCAGCAGGGATCTGAGTGAGGACTGAGGGAAAGGGAAGGAAAGGAAATGAGCGGAGAGAGAGAGAAATGATATTATATACCTAGGGTTATGACTGAGGGTATTTTGGTACTTACACTGTGTAATTCGGTTTTCGGTTTTAACCCGAAACCGAATTCAAAATCCGAACCCGAAACCGATAACCGATATTATTATTTTCTAAACCCGAATCCGACCCGAAAATGTTTTGAATCGAACCGAATAGCCTATTCGGTTCGGTCCGGTTTAATGTTTAAAATCGATTAATGCTCAGTCCTAGTGACAATCCTACCTACCATAGAAAAATTTTGTTCTCGAAATTAAAGAAGAACTAACTACCAAAAGCAATCAATACAATGCAAGAAAGAATTATACCTCACGGCACAAACAGATAAGGATATTGCTCGCGCATCTCGGCCTCTCGCTCCCAGGTACTCTCTCCTGGCGAGTGATACCTCCATGCGACATGCACCAAAGGAATCATCTGATTTCGCAGCACCTTCTCTCTCCGATTCAGAATCTTAACCGGCTGCTCTGGATAGCTAAGAGTAGGGTCCACCTCTATCTCCGAGTGATCCAACTCTTGACTAGGATATGTCACGTACTATCTCAACTGTGATACGTGAAATACATTGTGCACTCCTTCCAATGCAGGTGGCAAGTTTAGTCTATAAGCAACTGTACAGAACATCTCGTGAATACTGAAAGGTCTGATGAATCGCGGACTAAGCTTCCCGACTCCACCAAAATAAATCGTGCAACGTGTCGAAGAAATCCTCACGAAAACTAGACCACCAACCTAGCACGAAACACAATCTTGAGAACTCTAACAAAATAAATAATCACAAGCAATATAAAACAAAATTTATACCTCAAACTCTAATGGTCTCCGGTGGCTATCGGCCTAATGCCGCGGTCTGTCCTGCGCCATTCGAAGTCTATCCCTGATGAGCTTCACCTTCTCATCTGCATCCATGACCATCTCTGGTCCCAATAAGGCTCTCTCACCAACATCATCTCATGATAACAGAGTGCGGCATCTCCGTCCATACAATATCTCAAATGGTGACATCTCTATACTGGCCTGGTAACTGTTGTTGTAATAAAACTCTACCAAGTAAAGATGATCCTCCCATGAGCCTCCAAAATCCAAAACACAGCTGCGTAGCATATCCTCGAGATTCTGAATAGTCCTCTCCGACTGCCCGTCTCTCTTGAGGGTGATATGTGATACTAAACTTGAACTGAGTGCCCAAGCTAGTCTGCAAACTCCTCCAAAAGTGGGACGTGAAGCGACTATCTTGATCTGAGACTATGCTCATAGGAACTCCATACAATCTGACTATCTGACACACATACATCTCTGCGAGCATCTCTATAAACGTACCCACTTTGAATAGCAGAAAGTGGGCTGATTTGGTTAACCTGTCTACGATGACCCAAATTGTATCTTTACCTCTTGGAGAATATGAAAGCCCTGAAACAAAGTCCATCGTCATATGCTCCTACTTCCACTCTGGAATGGGTAAAGGCTGAAGCAATCCACCTGGCCTCTATCTCTCTGCCTTTACCTGCTGGCATACCAAGCATCTGGATACGAAGCTAGCTATCTCCCGCTTCATACTATACCACCAAACATGCTCTCTCATATCTCTATATATCTTGTTGGCACCTGGATGCATAAAGTACTGAGATCGATGCGCCTCCTGAAGAAGCTCCTCGCGCAATGCTCCACTCGGCACACACAATCTGGTACCGTGCCACAATGATCCATCATCTGCGATACTGAAATCCTCTGCCAATCCTATCCGGACCTGTGTCTAATGCTCCTCAGAGACTCATCCTCGAACTATGCGGCTCTGATCCGATCCATCATCTCTGACTGTACCTGAACTCCCCACATCTGTGCTGTAATTCGAGGAACTAATACCTTAATACCCAATCTATCAAGATCGGTCAATAAATGTCTATCCCTCGTCAAATACATAGCTACTGGATACCTGCTCAAGGCATCCGCAACTACGTTGGCCTTCCCTGGATGATACTGTAAAGCAATATCGAAGTCCTCCATCAACTTCAACCACCGTCGCTGCCTCATATTGAGCTCTTTTTATGTAAACACATACTTCAAGCTCTTGTGATCTATAAAGATCTCTACTCGCTCTCTATACAGATAGTGCTTCCATAGTTTAAGAGAAAAAATAACTGCTGCCAACTCCAAGTCATGGGTAGGATAATTCTTCTCATGCGGGTGTAATTACCTGGAAGCTTAGGCAATCACCTTCCCGTTCTGCTGTAACACACAACCTAAACTCTTACACGATGCATCACTATATATAGAAAATCCTCCTGCCCCTGATGGCAATGTCAATATTGGAGCTTTTGTCAATCACTTCTTTAGCTCCTCAAAAGAAGACTGACAATCCCCAATCCAGACAAACTCCACGTCCTTCCTGGTTAGTCTAGTCATTGGCTCCGTAATCCTGGAAAAATCCTGAACAAACCTCCGATAATAGCCTGCCAGTCCAAGAAAACTCCTGATCTCCGCTACTGAATTCGAGGTAGACCACGACTCAACTGCTGAAATCTTCTTCGGGTCTACTGAGATCCCTTCTCCTGTAATCACATGCTCGAGTAATTCAACCTTATCAAGTAAGAACTCACACTTCGAAAGCTTGCTATATAGCTTCTCCTTCCTGAGGCTCTCCAGAACTATGCTCAGGTACTTCTCATGCTCCTTTGGGATCTTCGAATAAATCAGTATATCATCAACAAATACTACCACAAATTGATCCAAGTGTTGATGAAATACCTTATTCATCAGGTTCATGAATACCGTCGGGGCATTGGTAAACCCAAATGGCATCACCAAGAACTTAAATTGCCTACACCGAGTCCTAAAAGCTGTCTTCAGAATATCTTCCTTCTTCACTTTCACCTGGTGGTATCCGGACCTCAAGTCTATCTTTGAGAATACCTTCGTTCCACTCAACTGATCAAATAAATTATCAATCCGTGGCAACGGATATTTGTTCTTGATAGTGAGGTTGTTGAGTGTCCTGTAGTTGATACACATGTGTACCGACCCATCCTTTTTTGGTACAAATAATACTGGAGCACCCCACGGTGATGAATTGGAGCAGATGAAGCCCTTATCCTGTAACTCATCTACCTGCTTCTTCAACTCTGCTAGTTCACTGTTGTTCACTCTATAGACGTGCTGTGATATTGGCTCTGCGCCTGGCACCAAGTCTATAGAGAAATCTATATCTCTGTCTGGTGGCAACCCCGACAACTCCTTCGGAAAGACGTCCATATACTCTACAATTAATGGATGTGGCAGCTCCTGTTCTTCTACCAAAGCTCTACAGAAGTCTCCTTCGCTCTGCTCTGCTGCTCCTCTGACGAACTCAAACTTTGGTTCTCCTGGTGTCTGGAATAAAACTCTGCCTCTTCGATAATCAATACTAGCATGAAGCCTACTCAACCAATCCATCCCGAGTACTATATCGTAGCTCGGAAGTGGCATTACGAGTAGATACACGCTCAACTCTCGGCCTCCCAAAGAAACTCTTCGGTCCTTGCAAACATCACTGACCAGGATAATCCCACCCCCGGTCGTGATCTTGCAAGTCCTCGCCAATGGTTCAAACTCAAGATAATATTTCAGAGCAAAAAATATATATATAAAACTATGCGAAGCACCAAAATCAAATAAAGCATGAGCTGAAAAAGAATCAAAATAGACTAAACCTGAGATAACATCACCGACTGGCTCCTCCTCGACGGTCAAGACGAAAGCTCTCCCCAATCGCTGGGCACTTCTCTACTGCTGCTGGTGCTGAGCGAACTGTTGTTGTGGTGGTGGTAGAGGAGGTCATCTCTGCCGTCCCACTGGTGGTCTTGCGGGTGCTCTCTGTGCCTGAGCTCTGCCCTGAGATGGACGAGCTGGAACTTTAGGACAAGCCCTCAACTGATGATCTCCTGATCCACATAATAAGGACTGGCCCAATCTCATCCTGCATGCATCCCATCCATGTTCTTGCTTCTTACAAAAAGTACAAGAAATAGCTGTCCTCTAGATCTGGTGTATCTGCTGTGTCGGTGCTCTAGCTGGTCCAAGATACTGCTGCCTCGGCTGCTGAAAATACCTCTAGTGTTGCTGCTGAAAATGAGGCCTCTTCATTAGACCCGTGTTGGTACTGGATCCTCCTGTGTCTCTCGGCCTCTTAAAGCCAAGCTCTAGATCATCCTCTGCCTGATGTCCGGTCTCAGAATCTTCTCGAAAGTAGAGGTGGGATCTCAATTCGTATGTGATTTGATCTCCCTGTTCAGGCCCTTCCTGAACTTTCTGGTTCTTTCTCTGGGGTTCTATCCCTCTACAAAGCGGCATAATCTGTAATACTCTACCGCATACTCATCTACCATCATACCTCCCTGAACAAGGTACTAAAACTGGCTCTCTAGAGATGTCAGAGCCACATCTGGAAAGAACTTTTTCTTGAAGATCTCTTTGAAAGCTTCCCAAGTAAGTTCTGGTGCTGAGATCCTGGGGTCCGTCCTGAACCAAGTCAATGCAATGTCGAACATTATGCTCCCCGCGACCTCTATCTGCAACCTCTCTGGAATCTGTGCCAGCCACATGTTCCATTCAATATCTTCTATCTAATCATCAACATAAATGATCCCTTCAGTGCCTTTAAAATCCTTCAGCCCCATCCTCTTGAAGTCTATGATGGTCCCCAGCCTCGGCTGCTGTGGGGTAAACAGAGGTGGTGCCATCTGTTGCTGGACTAAGGCGACTCTCTCAACTGCTGCGAGCATAATCTGGTGAGCATTCTCAATGCCCTGCCTCATAACCTCTGACTGATGCAACTGCGTTTCTATCATCTGTTGAAAGAGCACAAACATCTGCGTTTGATCGACTGCGGATGGTGGGGGTGAAAGATCCCCTGAAACTGTCGGCACTGCCCTCTGCATTGGAGGTGGAGCACCTACGAAAGCTGCTGCAGAAACACCCACCTGGATCGGTGAAGCGGAATGTAACTGCTGGAACAACGTCTGATAGTGCTGCCCTCATAGGCGACAAAGTGACCGACCTCGCTAACATTTCTCCTGAGCGCTGTGAATGCGTCTTCGACGGCATCCTGAAGATAGATGGAATAAAGGAATCAATATTGAGTACGATACGATATCATCAAAGAATGACATATTTTATTCAAAGCAAACATTCAATAGATAAGGATAGCAAAACTGATATTTGAAGTATTTTCTAGTTGTTATTGAGTATACTCTCGGCCTAAATTATATTTCCTAAAGCAGGCTCGTAGCAGTACTCTAGGTGAGCACTACTACAATATCGCTCTAATTGTGACTCTAGACAGAAAGGAAGGACTTGCATGGGCCACCACTAAAAATATGTCATGACCCACACCCGGATATTCGGGCACGAGTACGTGGGTACGTCCATCCTGTGCCACAGCATCGACGGTAGAACGCTGTCTGGGTCAACTCTACTATCTAAATATCTCACACAATATATATATATATATATATATATATATATATATATATATATATATATATATATATATATATATATATATATATATATATATATATATATATATATATATAGTACTTGTCAATCATCTCAACTCTAAACGGAGAAACAATATTGTATCTCATAAATGTAACTACATTCAATCACAACACAACTAAGGAAGATAAACACGATATGGAATAACGAAGGAAAAGAATCACAATACATCCACAAGACTGAAATAATATATACATGCCATAACTTCAATAAAAGTATAATACAAGTCTACACAAAATAATCTAAACCTCCTCAGACTCTGGTACTAAGTCCTCCTGCTCTAAATGAGTATCCTCTAATGGAATACCGTCCTGCGGTCTGTAGTATATGGGATACTGGTCTACGAGCCAATCATCTAAAAAATATATCCAGTCAGGATTGGAGCGAAGTACATACCTCTGAAAGCAGTTTCAAATACATAATTGAGCATATAAAACAGATAATAGAAAAGAATACAAAATAACTAAATAACATAATGAAATGAACTAGAGAGAACAGGTAATATACTGGAAAGACGAACTTATAATAAAATATTTACAATATAATAGAAATAACTGAAATCTAACTAATGTGCCATGGAATAAAACTTTATTATGTGATCGGTTTAGGTTGAACACGAATACAATATGGTAACTCGATTACAAGTGTGATATATAATCGACATGTACATGAATACACTGGAGCTTGATCACATAATCAACTCCTACTCCCCCATCCCCAACCAATACTAATGGATCCAATCACAACACATTACGAACACGAATATGGGCACACTAAATACGAGCAGTGTATGTACACGAATATAAGCACACTGAACACGAGCAGTGTGTGAACACGAAGTACACTAAATTAATACCCGATACATATGATGAAATACATGTGAAGGAGTACCCGCTGAATACGGTAAGGGATAACATCTCTTGACATGATCCATGTAGTACCACTCCGTGAAACCACTGTGTCGAAAACAAGTATACAGTTCTAGAACATGAGATATATACACTATTATAAAATAAAAACTAACAGAGAAATATACTCGCATGAGGTCCTGAGCCAGGTGTGTCTCTCGATGCCCAAGTTGGTGTCACACAGACCTATATATGGTATATTATATCAATACAAGATTTTGGAATAAAAATAAGTTAAACTAGTTCAATTCTAGGTCATAAAGCCATTTCTAAGACAAAATAGTCAAACTAGGTCAATTCAAGGTCAAACTAGTCAAACTAGCTATTTCTAGGTTGTATGAGTCCATCTCTACGATATTGGGTCCATACATTATGTAACTAGGATATACTAGCTATGTTAGGATACTAGGATACCAACAAAATACGGTATCATAAAATATGCTAGTTATTTGATATAAAAATACTATAATATATATATATATATATACAAGACAACATATATAGTACTCCTAGCTAAACTAATGTTAAGTGGATACATTGGCTTTGAACCAAATGCGATATCACACCACCTACACACCTATCTTGATATACAAACTCAATACCTTGAGTATAAACCAATACCTTGACATTACCTTGGTATCACAAGGTAATACAATATCTAACATATAACTAACTACCCATACACTTAATTATACACTAACATGCATTTAAACTTATAACAATACTATACTAAACTAACATACCTCTTAATATTTAATACCCGTACCCGAGATACCTTAACTCTCATTACCTTGGTGTCACTCAAGGTAATCTAGAAATAATACTAACCAATGTTAACTAGTGCTTATATATATATATATATATATATATATATATATATATATATATATATATATATATATATATAACTTACTAACTTATCAATATAAAATAACTTAACTTATTACTAGCTTATCCTAACTTATCTATAACTTACATATAAGCACTTGCTACTGCTACTTATCGCTGCTGCTGCAGCTTACTGCAGCTGCTGCTTGCTTCTGCTCACTGCTTCTGCTGCTGCTTTTCGCTTACTGCTTCTGCTCACTTCTTCTGCTGCTGCTTCTGTTCACTGCTTCTGCTGCTGTTTCCCTCTGCTGCTTACTCCCTGCTTTTTCCGGCATGCTTGCTTATTGCTCCCCCCTAGTTCACATACACACATCTAATACAAACATACACTCTCTCACACACACACACACACACACACACACACACACACACACACACACACACACACATATATATATATATATATATATATATATATATATATATATATATATATATATATATATATATATATATATATATATATATATATATCACCACATACCCATACTAATAATGCACATGCATACATCTATTATCCCATGCCTACCAACACATCAAAATAAAATATAGCACATACACATAATTATACATATATATCATATAACAATTGTAATTATAAACTCTAATAGCTATAACTATGGTAAATTGAATTAAAATACAAGAAAATAAACACGTGGAGTGCACCGCACCCGTATCACACTCAAGCTATGATACGCTTACGATATGACTCCACCACACTACCAAACGTATCTCGAAGGACACGAGCAAGTCTAAAATCATAATTAGAAGCAACGCGAAGTATTAGCTACATGCCTACGTGCCCGTGCCAAAATATGACATGCTCAAACTCCCGTGCCAGAAGAAAATCCTCAAATCAACCTGTATCGCCAAATTGTCAGGATACAGCCTACACGTATCCAATTGTGAACACGACACTAGTCACACACAATCAAACATATGTCAATTTGGTCTAATTTACCTATTGACAAACACAAGATATGCCAATCTCGGAATTTTCCCAAAATTGACACAAAATATCATATAACTTTCTTCGTAGGCCTCCTATGAACCTAATTTCAATTTCTATGGGTAGTCTTAGTACATGGGAGGGTTCCTAATGATTAAATTATAGATTTAGAATCTAATTAGAGAAAAAAATAAATTATACCTATTGGGAGATGGATTCCTAATAAAATCTCCAAATTGAGTGTCAAGAGCCTTAAACTTGTAGATTATTTCTCCTCCTTGTAAATTCTTGCTTCCTCCTTGTAGATCCTTGCTTTTTTCTTGTAGATCCATGTTCTAATAGCCTCCAATGATGAATAGGGAAGTAATTGGAAACAAATTTGGGTAAGAATTTGTGTAGGAATGAAGAAATTTGGAAGAGAAAAATTCTAGATCTAGATTTGGAATAAAAAATAAAGAGAGAGTCTCTCTCCACTCAAATAGTTGGCCAGCCTCTACCCCCTCCTCCAAGTTATTATGAAATATCCACAATACCCCTTGGGGCTTGTCATGAAGAAATTAATTAAGGAGGAAAGGTTCTAGTCTAATTGGTTTCACTAATTAATTCATCCTCCTAATGAATGAGCTTATTATTGGGCTCAATTCTAACTAGAATTAAATATTGGTCCATGGATCTAATCTAAACTAGTTAGGTTTACTAACACAAGTCCAAAATAAAAGTTAACATCTAACAATAAATAAATAATACAATAAATAATATTTATAACATGCACAATATTTAATATTATATTCCTAAAAATAAAGACACCTATGCCAAATTACCAAACTACCCCTAGCTGAAAAATTGAGGGTGACACCGCATGGCCCCGGCCGGAGAAGGAGAGGGGGGGGGGAGGGGGAGGAGAAGTAGAGGTAGATGGAGGAGGGGGATCGAGAGGCTGAGGTGAAAGGAGGAGGAGGCGGAGGAGGAGGGGAAGGAGGAGAGGGAGAAGGTGGGGAGGAGAGATGGAGGAGGAGGAGGAGGAGGAGAAGGGAGGAGGGAGGTCGTCTGCACGTCGGTGCCGGTCGGCCGGAGGAGGGGGGGTCGGTTGGCCGTGGGCGCCGACAGGAGAAGGAGAGGAGAGGAGGTGAGAGGGGGAAGGGTATTTTAGTCCCAAATTATGGGTCAAAAGTTGTTGACTGTTACCGATGGATGAAAACCGTCAAAAATAGAAAGAATTATGCTTTATGGTAAAGTAGTGGGGTGCACCTTAAAATAGACTAAATAATGTGGGGTGCGACTCAAATGTTCTCAAAATTATATAAATATAAATTAGGCTTAATTACAACTTGATACCCTCACCTATCCAAAATATTTAACTTGAAACCCTCAACTTTGATAGGTGCTAACTTAAAACCCTAAAAAAATAAGACCAGATTGTCCCTCTCCACTCTCCCCCCTCCCTCTCCGGCAACCCCCCCTCTCCGGTGACCCCCCCTCCAGTAACAGCGATCGGAGGGGGTGGAGGGGGGGGGGCACAGCGGCAGCGACAACCAATGTAGGTGGGCGGGGGTGGGTAGGGGGGTGGTCATTGGGGTGGGTAGTGGGGGTGGTCGCCTGGGGCGATTGGGGGGGGTGTCACCGACGTGGGGGGTGGGGTAAGGGGGTGGTTGCCGGAGAAGCAACCGGGGGGGGATTGGGGGTGGGAGGGTTTATTGGGAGGGTAGTTTAGGAATAAATAAATTTTTGGGTATTAAGTTGAAATAGGGTATTAAGTTAGCACCTATCAAAGTTGAGGGTGTTAAGTTGAACATTTTGGATAGTTGAGGATATCAAGTTATAATTTGGCCTATATATATATATATATATATATATATATATATATATATATATATATATATATATATATAAGATTTTGGATTCTTTGGGTAATTCGACACATGAATCCGAACCCAATTCAATTTTTTATCGGATTCAAATATTTTAACCCCTGTCCGTGTTTGCCATTTAATTTCAAAATGAGAACTGGATTTGATTAAAAAACTAAGAGAGTACAAAGAAGAGTCCTAAAACTTAATCCAAGTACAAATTTATTTTCTGGGGGGTGATGATGGAGGGTTAGGAGTGTAGCAACTCTCTTTACTCCGTGGATGATCCGATGCAGAAGCACTTCTCTTTTCCTTGAGTGTTGATTCGCAGATAGCCAGCCAGCCTTGGCGGGTCTGGTACCCTACTATTTATAGTCATATTTGTGGCCGAAAGGATTTTAGGCCGCATGGATGGCGGGATTTGCCACGTGTCCCATCTCAACGGAAGGGTACTACAGCTATGCACGAGAATTCGGGCTCCGCTGCCATGTAAACATTTGTTGGGATTTTGTTATTTGCTGAGTATCTGGACGATTCTCAACCGTGTAGGCGCGACTTGGTAAAATGGACACGTGGCCGCTATTTGGTTGGAAATGACTACTCAGTTGTAACAGCAAGACTCTGTCGACGTAGAATCTGGGACACATGTGGCCAAAGATGCACGGGACGCATAAAGCCTGGAATGCACGGGGCCAGAGACGCATGGATCGCATGGAGTCTGGAACGCATGGGCCAAAAATGCATGTGACGCATGGAATCTGGGACGCATGGACTGCACAGCGGCCAAAGACGCATGGGTCAGAGCCGTATGAAATCTTTTGTCGTGTTGTACACGTGGTACTGTCCACTCCTTGAGACTTCTGCATTTTGGTGAGGTTTTGTCTTTTGAGGCGTTCAGAGAATCCTTCCTGTCAGGATTCGGTGTCAGACTTGATCTAGTCGTTAAGACGTCATATCAGATCCATCTGTGGCCAAGGTTTGCTTTGGCCTATTTGGACCGCATGGTGACTATATGGTCCAATTTCTGATGAGCTTTGTTTGTGGGGCACATGGTTGTTGGCCACATAGATTATTTTTCATGCTTCTACAAGACCCCCTTCAAAGTTTTCAAACTGATAAGTTTGAAATACTTTGAATAAGAAGAATGAACGGGGTACATTTGGGCCGCATATGCTGGTCATGCCGTATAGCCTCATTGCCGCATATGTGTCTTTAACAGGCTGTCTGATCACTAAATAAGGAGATTTTCTCTATCTTTAACTGGATCTCTTGGGATTTTGTGTCGTCTCTTAACACGGGGCTCGAGGCATCGGTTGTAACACCCCGTTCTGCTCAAGCGGACTGCCGAATTCAAATGGCAAAAGTGCAACGTTCTGACCCGTTTTGCTCAGGCAAGATTACTCGTTTGAGGGAAAGGATATCCAGACTTGTCCCTACAAGAAATTCGGCTTAGGCTTTCAGAGGCTCGCTTGACGTATCGCTCAACCGAGACGAATCATCGCTAAGGTGGGTGGCTACGGTGAACTTGTCTTTACTTAGCTAGCACACTTAAAACGTGGAACGATACATGCTAGTCTCTAGGTGAATCACCCCCTGCATGCTAATAAGAATACAACGCACCTAGCTAAGGGAATAATCCCAACTTGTATTGCTTGTGCTAGAACATGGAAATGAAATATTGCTTATATTCAGACCCTCGCATACTAAGTTTCCTTACGGTTTCATTACTCGGCTTACCTTCAGGCCTGAGCTAATGTGAATGATTATGTCTATATGAATGCATGCTTGCCTTCTTGTGTATTGCCTCGTTTAATGTTTGTCGCATAAACTATGCCTCAAATTGTGTATCACTGTGTATATCATGCATTCATCTAGTTTTCCTCGGAAGACTATCTAATAGTCGTTCCGTGCAAGAATGAACCTGCGAGTATCCAGAACCGTTAGGTCACCAAGGCAATCCCCGCACCTGGGGAAATGCATCAAGGCAAGTTGTTCATTGAAGAAAGAATCATAGCTCATGAAGCAAGATTCATTAAGGTATTTGGACCTCTGCAAGTCTCTCTCGAGCGGGCTCCATCTCAGCCTAAGAGACTGTGCACATCCAATGGCTAAGTGAATCAAGAATCAATATGTTATTCATGAATCCAGTGAATCTGAAACCCAAGATTTGTATGTCGCGGACAACTTGGAAATAGGGTACAGTTTCGCGGACGGTCACCGGGGCACTGGGACCGATCCGATCCGGAAGGAACTTCATGATAGTCTCTCAAGCGGGCGGGTTGGTATGCTTCGCCTCGAGAACCTAGCGTTGCATACCACTCTCACCCAAGACTAGATTGGTCCTTTATGGCTATGACAGCGACTCCTGTTCATATAGATAAGTCATCCTCGCTTAGCGGCTACCCACGTACGAGTCATTGCATTGCATTAAAGAACAACTGAATGCCTGAACGATCATGATATAGCATCTCTCATGTTTGCATATGTTATTGCCTTAGTTTTTATTATGAATGCTCGTGCTTAAATTAACTTGGTTTGCCTTGGACAGGGAAGGACAAATTGGTAAGTTGGTAAGTCTCGCCGTGTTTTCTCTTATATCGCACGTCACACTGCAACACGAGTTAGGCTATTTAAACTTGCCATAAAACTGATCCTAAGGCAACTAGAAAGACAACATAATAGTTGGTGCATGGAACCTATATTACGTGTTTGGATTTATCGAGCGGGCGAGTATCCTTCCCACCGGTGCATTCAATGTACTGATAACCCACCAGATCGTTTGTAGGTTGCGGGAGAACCTCGTTCGGTGCGGATGCCTTCTTCGTGCGTGCTAAGGCGTGGAGTTCACTCTGGAGCCTTGGAGCACTGCATCCAGAACTGAAGTACATATACAAGACATAATGTTGGAACATCGCCCGAACATCGCCTGTACAATCATTCCATAATTGTAGCCATTTGGCACGCTCTTACTATTTCAGAGAGAGAGATCTGAGCGAATGGTAATCTCGGCTATGCGCCACCTGTAACACTTGTTTATATCAATAAAGAGTTATTTTACTTCTACTTGTGTCATTCAATGCTTTCGCTATATTGTCGACTCAGTGAACTTGTTACCAAATCGCCTATGCGTTTATAATTCTGCTGCACTCGGACAATCTGTGCGACTCTGTGGCTTAGAACTCTTACCGCCAGCCAATGAACCACGACCTTGCACATGCGTGGCTCACGCTCGTGTGGCATCACGCCCGGATGGGTCAAAGCGATCGTTCCGCGGGAGCGCTGGCACGGTAATTCTCGCCTAGCGGGAACGGCCGATTTAGCTTGTGGGAGATCGGGGCATGACATCGGTTACCCCTGATCCATGCTCCAGCGAGCCAGAGTTACTTCCTGTTAAGAGAAGGGAAGAAACATCTACTGTTCGAGTGCGCAAGGCGAACATCTTCTAGGAACTCTTGGGAACCCTTGCTGATTCGGGGGAGCAAGGTATTGGAGATGCTCCACGTCACTTGCTCGCATCCTCAGACGCTTGCATTTTTTTATTTTCTTGCCATGTACATTAGTAATTCGAAAGATTCTGATTCCTCTTCTTCTTGATATTTGTAATCTATCCTTCCTTCTTTTTGTTTTAATAAAAACAAAAATACTTTCTTAGGACATTGTGATATTTGAGGTGCTTGTACTAGAGGTAATATGGACGTAGTACATCAACTGTGGTTAATAAGGACATCCTACTAAAAAATTTGGTGGACCTATTACCCTTTTGCGCACCAGGGGTACGAGTAATAGATTTGAAACAAAGCCTAACAGAGGTGATATGATTGTGATAGGTTTTATGGACTTAACACCGTTAGCGCACTTAAATTTAAGAGCAGGTGATAAGTTGAGTTGACGACTGGTGATAATCGTAGGGAGAGGTTTGTTCAGAGGTCACTTGGATATGGCACACTCTCGGGGGAGGATGTAAGGACGATAGCTCAGGGGTGACGTAGATGTGAGATGATCAATAGCCATACCGAGAGGTTAGGTATAATCATGGTATTTTTATGGAAGGAGAAGGAAGCACGCCAGAAGTAATATGGACGCGGCTATTTGCTTCCATTGAGGACATCTCACTGGGGATTTTTGGTGGACTTACTTCTTCCGCACTAGAGTGCAAGTAATAAGTTCAAAAATAATTCCTATAAGAGGTAATATGGACGTGATAGGTCTTGTAGACCCATTACTTTTTGTGCATGTTATCACAAGTAATAGATTCGAAAACAAACCCTATTAGAGGTAATATTAACGTGATAGATTTTGTGGACCCACTACTTTTTGCGCACGTTAATGCAAGTAATAGGTTCGAGACAAGCCCTGTCAGAGGTAATGTGGACGTGACAGTTTTTGTAGACTTATCACCCCTGGCATACTCCGGATCGGGTATGGGTGATAAGTTAGAATATAATCGATATCAGAGATAATATGAAGGTGATGATCGATGGCCAAGACCAAAAAGTTTGCTCAGAGGTAATATGGACATGACAGACTCCACTGGAGTAATGTATTAGAGCGACAGTCCAGAGGTAAGGTGGACATGAACCAGCACCGATGAAGATACGATATAGTTTGGTAATAGAGGATTATCAATCTAATTTAGACGTTATACTTTTTGAGGAACTTGTCGTTAATAGGCATCATGAGCAAGTCGCCGTTGGATTTTGCTAGCCGGTATGTGCCGTTGGTTTTCGAATTTGTATTTTCTTGAACGGTTTTGATGGATTTTATTGCTTTCGTTCGTTGAACTGCATTTCATTCTGATCTTGGAAAGAGCAGAAGAGGTATTGACCATCTGTTCGTGGCAATGCAGGTGATAGTGCAGTAGACGTCGTGCGGGCAGAGTCTTGAAGCACCTCTTTCCTTTCCTCTCTCCAACTAACTTATGAGTAGCTATAATTTGATTTATTTGACCCTTCTTCCAAGTCTTCACATCTAAAAACCTTGCCTTCTTGATTATTCCGATCAAACGATGCCATAATAACTAAAAGATGTCAAGATAAGAAGGAATAGACTTGGAGTTATTTTTGCTTGTCAATAAACTTGTGAACGGTTACCTTATGCATGCTAGTTCGTTTAGAGTGTTCTTCATCATGCTTCAATTTTAGTTAGAAATTATATACTTCTTCTATGATTTAGCTATGTATAGAACACCCCTTGTCATGCAATAAACTGATCAAGGAGACTATGCAAAATAGATCATGCCGTGTTACTTGTCTCGTGCTTGTGTTGCCATAAACTGCCTCAATTGATAACTTAGTAGACTTCGCATGGTCACAGACAACTTGTGCACAAGTTCTTAGTTCCTGCGGACGGTCGTTGGGGTATTAGTACCGATCTGATCTCGACGGAATACCCTGATAGTCGCCTGCTTCGGACGGGATGGCCTATGACGCTCATGTTCCATGCGTTGCATGTCATTCCATCCCGAGACTATAACTCGTCCACTATGGCAATGTGCCAACGATCCCCTCGTATATTTAAACTGTGTAAGTTAACTATGTCTTCATATCAGGAAGGTCATGGTAAGTATTTGTGCAGGTGATTCAGACAGGCAGGTAAAAGTCACCGAATGATGGCATATTTATTTTAGTAAACTTCTATATCAAATGCATGCTTGTAAAATAAACTAAGACAAGATAGAAAACCACATAATAACTTGCATGCTTCACATAAACAACGTATTGATTGGTATAGTTGGGTTAGCTAGCCTTCACCAGTGCTTCTCGATGTACTGACCCTCATTGCAACAGGTTCCCCGTACCAAGGATACCCTGCAAGAAGCTAAAGTGACTTCCCAGTCCAGTCCACCTTCCGGCACGTCCAGTTCGTGCCCTTAAAGTGTGTTTTGTAAGTTTCCAGGAGCTCGTGCACATAACTTATGCAGCTTCGTGGAAACGCGATAGCTTCGCCTGGAGGTGTCTATAGCTTTGAAGTTTTAGTAAAATGATGTATTGTATAGGACATTTATCTCATTTTGCGTCCACCTTTGTAAGCCCGGGCAGCAATTATCCGACTCATTCAAGATCTTGTAAAAATATGTTCATTATCAATAAATAGAATTTTTCTATGTTTCAACATTGTGTTTCAATTATCTGTATACTCTGAATATGTGCTCGTTATATAAAATATCTTGGCCTTGTGCGATGTGTAACCTAGGCACACACGACATCATTCCCGAGGGATGACTATCGATTCTACGGAATTGGGGTGTGACTTATTGGTATCAGAGCATAGCTTCAAGTTCCTTTGACCCTCGTGTCGGAAAAGTTTCCTTAACGATCTATTCCCTATGCGAATTCTTGAACTCGTTTGTCCAAAATGAGATACGTTCCATACAGGGAGTCCATAATACATTATGAGCCTGATGTAAGTTACTTTTTTTTGAAGGAATGACTCAAGCGCAAGCATCGACGCTAGCACCTGGAGAGGTACAAGCACATGAAAGTAGTTTCGGCACATCAAAAAGTTCTAGAAGCCTGCGAGACATGCCCCAGGTTGACCAGATTGAACAAATGAGGCAGATGCTTGAAGCAAGCCAGCAGAGGGAAGAGGCTCGCTATGAGCCGAGAAGCGAGCGGAAGAGCGAGAGAGCAAGTTCGAAGGCAATCTAGAAGCCCGATTTGCACTCCAACAGAAGCAGGTAGATGCCCTGCAATAGATCGTTCAGACCCTGACCTCCAACCATTCCACAATGACAGCATTGTCACCGGTGGAGCGACACACGCCTGAAGTCAAAATGCCCCAAACTCCAAAGAAGAAGGAAGTGACTACCTTCGACTTTGCCGACTTCAAGAAGGTCTGCAACACGCCTTTCAAAGGGACTGAGGATCCGGTCATGGCTCTTGATTGGATGGCAGAGCTTGAGGATTACTTCAAATTGCTAGAGGTACCTGTGGAGAAGAGAGTTTCGTGTGCCCAACTACAGCTCCGCTTGAACGTACACGATTGGTGGAACATGAATCGAAGATCTATTTTCGTAGACGAAGAAGACGAGATGATCACGTGGGCTACCTTTCGTAGCACGTTTGAGGAGGAGTTAATACCCCCTCCCGTACGTCGGCAAAATGAGAACGAGTTCGTACAGCTTCGACAAGGTAATATGACCGTGAAGCAGTACTCCGTTGAATTTAATCGGCTCACCAAATTTGCAAGCGCCTACCTACCTGATGCGGTGAGTCGAGCAAGACGATTCGAAGGTGACCTGCGACCTGCCATCCATGCGCACATGGTCGTTCCCCAATACCTGACCATACGAAAAGTTCTGAACCATGCCCTTTCCCTTGAACCACAGTATCCTTCTGTTGCTGCCGGCGTTGTGAATACTTCCAATCACAATGCCCTAGCAATGCGGAAGGAAACACCGCTCCAAAGCGTCCAAATAATGACCGTCATCCGAAAGAAAATCCAGGACAACGTTGTACCTACTGCAACAGACAGGGGTACACTGAAAATGACTGTCGCCGAAGGATCGGGTCATGCCTCCGTTGTGGTGATCCAACCAATCACCTTAGTAACTGTCCGCTCCCCTCCAAGTTTCGCCCTCAACATCCAAATTATGCTACAATACCTTAAGCCAACCGAGCCACACAACAGCAAGAGTGTCGTCAAGCTCAAGGCCGGATATACACTTTGACACGGGAGGAGGCCGTAGCATCGGACACCGTTGTGTCAGGTATATTAATTTTTAATAACATACATGCTCGCATGCTATTTGATTCTGGTGCTACGCATAGCTTTATATCCAGGAATTTTGTCGTAGAAAATAAGATAGAAATGATACCATTATATCTAGACCTTAGTATTAGCACCCCATCGGGCACGAAGATACTTGTCCGTTTGGTATGTCAGGACAGTCACGTCTGTATTGGGGAAAGAAAACTCTTGACAAATGTGTTAGTCCTAGATGTTCGGAATTACGACATCATCTTGGGGATGGATTGGCTCAGTGCTTGCTCAACAACTATCGAATGTGCAGAGAAATGGGTCATCTTTTATCTACCTGGAGAGGTCGAATTCTGCTACACAAGCGTTCCAGCAACAGAACCGTCAAGGACCTGCTTGGTGATTTCTGCGATGTCAGCTTGGCGGATGCTACACTCTGGATGCGAGGGATACTTAGCGTCGATTCGGGACACGCAGCTGGATTGCGCAAACATTGAGTCTTCTTTCATTGTGGTAGAGTTTCCTGATGTGTTTTTGAACAAACTACCTGGCATGCTACCCGACCGAGAAATCGAGTTCACCATTGATACCTTCCCAAATACCTAATCGATTTCCAAAGCCCCGTACCGAATGGCCCCTACTGAACTAAAGGAGTTAAAGTGCCAACTGCAAGAACTGCTTGGCCGTGGATATATTCGTCCGAGCATGTCTCCTTGGGGTGCGCTTATACTCTTCGTGAAGAAGAAAGATGGGACATTATGACTCTGCATAGATTATCGGGAGCTAAATAAGTCACTATCCGAAACATGTATCCCCTTCCTAGGATCGACGACCTCTTTTATCAGCTTCAAGGAGCGACAGTGTTTTTGAAGATAGACCTTCGCTCTGGCTACCACCAATTAAAGATCAAGCCAGAGGACATGCCGAAGTCAGCATTTCGGACCCGCTATGGCCATTATGAGTTTTCTGTTATGTCATTCGGACTGATAAATGCTCCTGTCGTATTCATGGATTTGATGAACCGTGTATTCCAACCATTCCTCGATAAGTTTGTGGTAGTATTCATAGACGACATCTTAGTGTAATCGAAGAATAAGGATGAATACGCAGGACACCTACGGATGGTGCTTCAAACTCTTCGAGATAATAAGTTGTTCGCAAAGCTGAGCAAGTACAAGTTCTGGTTGGATAACATATCTTTCCGCGGGAACATTATTTTCACGTAGGGCATCTCAGTCGACCTTGTCACGCCCCAGTCCCAAAATACCGAGGGACTAGCCACGTGGCAATGGCCAGCAGCACACTCCAATGGGCAAACCCAATTTAATGGACCCATTAGAGCATACTTAAGCTATAAAAAAATTACAATGGTCTACGATACATGTCACAGTCTAATTCTAATCTTATCCACATGAGGTAAATCATAAATCAAATATCAGAATAATCAAACGAAGAAATATAATCCAATAACAAGTCTCAATAACATTTCTCGGAGAACAACCCAATAATAAGTTTAGTACAATAATCCAAGAGACAGAAAATAGAGAAACTAGAAACAGAAATAACTGAGTATATAACAAAATAGTCAGAAGAAATCCTCTGGCATCACCTCGTCCTCTGGTGCTGGTACTTCTCTAGTGTCTGCTCCTGTCCCGTATACCTCGGGGTAGATCTTCTCTGCTATACTTTGGGACATAATACGGATCCAGGTCCTCAGGGAACATAGCAAGGTACAAGAATAACTCAAGCAAAATAAATATATCATATGATAAATAAATATCTACAGGACAAACTATGTAACCAGCTATGTGATATGCAAATGAGAGCATTAATCATACTCAGGCTGAAACTACTATAGGCTCTGTGTCGGGGAAACCCATATTAGCATTTATTTTCGAAGGGCCAGTAAGTGTGCCAAAGCTCTGGTCAGAGTCTAAGGCACTTCCAATAGTATATATATATATATATATATATATATATATATATATATATATATATATATATATATATATATATATATATATATATATATATAACATAATCAGCCTTTAGTATGGTAAGACTCTCCCCACCCAATGTAACCTCACGTCTCATGTCTATAATTAACACGCAAGATCATGACCTCTAGCTAATGCAGCGAATCGTAATGATAGCTATGCATATGTAAGATCTATGTCATGAATCCTGTAACCTATACAGAATCACCATGAATAACTCAGGAAGATTCTGTCTCATGAATAGTCTCAAGTGTCCGATGGTATGACGTACTTGATAAAGCAAGCACGAAAGTATATGATCGAGATAACAACTCTCTAAGTGACGTAACACGACTCCGCGTACGATGTCGATACCCCAATATTATTCGGACGTTAAGCAACGTCTCCCGGTCCTAGGTTGAATATGCACATCTCAAGAGTATATATACAAATAATAGGAAAGCAAGTACTATAAGTTTTGGCAAGGTACACTTGCTTGGGTTTTGATTTCCTTCAATTGCTCCAATGTATGTAGAGTCTCTAGGAACGCCTCCGGATGCTGAAACAAACATTACCATCACTCTCAGAAGATATAAAATTGCTAGAATTGACTACCCATAAGTCCAATTTGGACACAGGGACAGAAATGACAGTTTCTAGTCAAAGTAGGGTCCACATGTGGCCCACTTCGCACCAAAAAATGTGCCAGAGATAAAGTTCTCCAATTTTGTCAAACTTAGTGTCTACAAGTCCAGAACAATTGTCACGCCCCAGTCCCAAAATGTCAGGAACTAGGCCACGTGTCACTGGCCAGCTGACACGTCACTAAGGGCTTAATCCATTTTGAATGGACCCAAAGGAACGTGCTACGCTATCCTAAAATACTACATGTAAAACACAGTCAAATCTATCTCATCCACAACAAAATGTCAGAAAAGCAAGTGCTGAATATATATATAACTGAGTCTGATACAGTACACAACTGGTGAGAATACAAGCCTACTACAAAAACTGATAATAGCGCAGAAAAATCAGATAGACTAAGCAGCGTCTATCTGAGAAAAACATCTCCATCTCCAGGTGGCAGGCCTCTAGGGTCAAGCATACTCTGAGGGTGTCTCCTCGAGCTCCTCCTCGGTAGCACATCTGGCCTCCTGATCAGGGCCGTACACAGTGGGGTAGAAAGCCTCGTCTAGATCTGGCAGGGAACCAGGTCCTCAGTGGGACATAACAAGATACAGAAAAAATGATATGCCATGTATGTAAATACTGAATAAAGAAAATAAATACAGGGTGCTAACCATTCTAAGTGAAATGCAAGTAAAGACCTTATAGTACGCATGGGAATGTGTAGGCTAGACATACGCTGACGTAATTCACCAATCGTGGTGACTGGCTAGTATATGTGTCGTATGCCCCCTGACTCAAGGGCACTCTACAATCGACCATCACTGGTGCGAAGGTATAAAACATTTATGGAGGGGGTGTCCCATACGTCTACTAGTTATCTTTTCCATCCCAATGAAACTAAATGTCAAATCATACTATTCCTGAATTATTCTAATCCGTGATACGGGTCATACGTACTGGTAGCTAATCAACTACGCAGCTCACATCCCAACATTTATTGCAACCATGTTGCGTGTTCCCGTGATAGGGTCTAGGAAAATATCATGATACTCTCACAGTTGTTGGTGGGCCTGTAAAACTAAGTTAATTATACTAATTGTCCACTTATCAGTTGACTGTACCCAAGGCAGTCTCAGGTAATCATTGCTATATGAAATTCAGGAACAAGCAGATATCAATAATTAAATTTAAACAATATCTTGGCAAGGTATACTTGCCTACTCCCTGATAGTATTGATAACCTGATCTCAGGTTTGGAGGTGCTTGTGACAGGGGGTCACTGGCTGTGCTGGAGTTGGTTTCTGTTAAAACAGACAGGGTTCGTGAATATCATGGTTGTAATATAAAGCATATATATATACACATATATAATATAGATATAATATATATAGCAGTATATATAGCATATAAAGAACAGAAAAAAATGCGGGTGTATATATATAGCAATTTTAATAGTAGCAGGGTATATCCACTGCTATATATAATATAATAATCAGGGTATATCCACTGATATATATATATAATAATATAATAATCAGGGTATATCCACTGATATATATAATATATATAGATAAAATGAATTGACAGTGCAGGAATGTAAATATATCTTATATAGTACATAATATATATAGATAATAAATATATAAATAAATTGAAGGACAGTGCGAGAAATGTAAATTTACATATATATATATATAAGCTGTATTATCCAGCAATAGATAATATAAATATATATATAATATATGTACTGTATATCCAGTACTATAATAATAATTATATATAATAATTATATATAAATAAGTGCACATAAAAGAAAATGCATAGTATCTATATACATACATATATACTATATATATAACATGTTATATACACATATAAATTTATATATCATACATATAAATATATGTATACATAAGTAAAAATTAAATTGCATAATTATTACATAATATTATATAGTATATATAAATATACATAGATGTATATACATATACATATATACATATTTATATATATAAATATATATATAGAATATATATATATATATATATATATATATATATATATATATATATATATATATATATATATATATATATATATATATATATATATATATATATATATATATATATATATATAATATACAGTACAATATACTGTATAATAATAGTATATAACATATATATATAAATATACATATATACATATTAATATACATATATATATATATATATACATATATATAGATACATATAAGTATATATCTATAAATACGTATATACTAGGGTTAGGGAGTATACCCTCTGACAGGGGGGTCCCACGTGTCGTCGACGGCGGGAGGACGGCGGCGGAGTCGACCTGAGGCGGCCGGAGGAGCGGCAACAACAGCAGTGGCTGCTAGCAGCAGCAGCTTGCAGCTTGCGGGGGCTGCCGGCGGCGGAGGAGTGGCGGAGGCGGCGGTGCAGGCGACGGGTTCGACGGAGGAAGGAGTGGTGGTCAGGTTGGTGGTGGTGGCTGGAGGCCGTCGGAGGTGGAGGGGTCAGTCAGGGTTAGGCGGAGGCGGCGTCGTGGGGCGGTGAGGGGGTGGTCGTCGGAGAAAGGAGGTCGGGGCGAGTCGGGTGGTGGGGTTGGTGGTGGTGCACGGTGGCGGAGGGTGGCGCAGGGGGTGGTTCGGGTGGTGGTGGCTGCTGTGGGCAGTGAGGGAGTGGGGAGGTTGCGGGGGCTGCTCACGGCGGAGGGGATGGCCGGAGACGGCGGGGCTTGGCCCGAGGGGAGAGGGGGTCAGGGCGGAGGTATGGCCGGAGTTGGGCGGCCGATGGTGGTCGGAGGGGAGAGCTGTAGGAGTTTGAATGGGAGGGGTTAGGATTTATATAGGGGTTAGGGTCAATGGCAGTTTAGTAAATAAAGGGAAGTTCAGGGTTATTTTGGTAAATTTGATTTTTTGGATATTTTGACTGAATTTTCTGGATGTTTTGGGTGGGTCCCATACACCTATTCACTAACCAATAGGATTATGCCACCTTGCATGTATTTTTGCATAAAAACCCCTAACTTTTCATAAATTGCGTAAAAGCATGAAATTAGTATTTTGCGTAATTTCGCAATTTACCTGATTTAAAATACTGATTCCCCGAAATACTGAATTGTACAAAAAATGAGGGAAACAGCTGGGGAAATGTCTTGGGAAGTGTGGGGGTGAGTCTGGGCAGATGCAGGGTCTGATTCTGTAGGTGATACGGGTCACCGTATTTTTTATTTAATAAATACTGCGCACGGTGTTCACTAATTATTTAGAGGCAGTTAGGGTCATAATTTTTCTACGGTGTCAATATGATAATTGTAATAAAATTATAGTAGAATATTATCGTATTTTTGTTTGGTAAAAACAGGGGTCTACTAGTCCTCAAATCTCTAGGGTACAGAGATGGGTAAAGAGCAAAAATTTAAATAGGAAATAATTACGTACGTCTGTAATGATATTTGTGCGACTAAAATGAAGCACCAAATAAGGTTTCTGGGAGTTGCTAAAATACAGAAAAAATAGTCTAACAAGCCTAGGGCAGGGATGTGAAATTGGTTTAGGGTTAACAGCTAGTGTGATGCCCTAATTAATTGTGTAATGAACATGTGCACAATCAATAGAATATATAATAAAATAATAAAAAAATTTTAAAAAAAGTTGCAATAATTTTAATTAGTCTAAACTAATCCTAAATTACTGAAATCTGGTCGAGGGAGTTTACAACAATGATACAAACCTAACAGAATATCCAGAACTGGATTTAGATGAGCCGATCACAAAATCGCCTATCAAGTGGAGCCGTGGGACCCACGATACGAAATTTCGTCAACGTTCTCAAAATCGAACCAAACTTGGGTCACAGGACCAGCGTAACGCTACGAATCCAATGGCAGAAGTTTTGTTACGAAACGACAAGAACACACGAAGTAACAATGAGTTTCAGACCAGGCCCGATACGGAGCATTTTCGACGGATACCCGTTGATTCTAGTGTGCACGCACATCTAAATCAACTTCTGCAAAATCTCACACATTTATATTAATGATATACACCTTTTATTATAATTTGCAGACGACGAAGTTGCCTCGTTTAGCGGGATGCACCCCATTTCGAGAAAATTCGAGTTTTAAAACCAAGTTTTTGGTCGATTTTACCCGCAAATAAAACACAACATATAACAAATTAAAATAAACTATTTATAGGGTTTTAATCTCGGTTATGCTGTCTAATTAACTACTCAAACAGAATCTAAAAATAATAAATAGGTTGGGAGTAAATCAGCCACGAACTTGTGAGTTCGGGACGGTTTCTGATTTACAGAAATATGGGTTATTTTTCCTGTTTTTGTGTCGCAGTTTGCAACCGACACAGGACGAGATACCCCGAACTAATTATACGGGGTTCGAGAGGGTCATGTGGTCTTCGCATAGGATTCAACAAAACAAAATTTGGATCTATGTACAGGAAGATACGCGAGTGGAAAGATGGGTACCTCGCTGATTTCGTGACAGGGCGGTCCGCGGTGGGGCACGTCGGCGGCGTCGGCGGTTGCTGCGGCTGCTATGTCTGCTGCGGGGTGGTCGTGGGTCATCGGGGTCATCGTCGGCGGAGTCGGGGTGGCCATGGGGAGTTCAGGGTCGGTCGGCGTGGAGGGGCGGTGACCGGAGGGTGAAGTCGGAGAGGTGGCGGTGGAAGTGGCCGTGGTTGGTGATGGCGGTGGTGGTGGTGCTGGGTTTTTATAGAGGGAAGGGAGGCAGTTGCGGGGAGTGGGTCGCCGGGGGGTCATGGGGTCGTAGGCCGGGGAGCGGGGGTGGGGTCGGGGGCCAAAAGAGTCGGGGGGGTGTTGGCCGGGTTAAATAAAGGGGAGGGGAGGCGGTTACGGGGGTGAGGGTCACCGGGTTTTCGGGGGTCGTGGGTGCGTCGCGGCTGAGAGCATCGGAGACGGGGCCAGGGTCGGGCGGAATTCGGGGGGATCGTGGGTGCGAGGGTTAGTAGAGCGGGTCGGGTCGGATACGGGCAGTATTCGACCCATTAGGACGGGTTGGGTTTAGTTGGGTTCAGTTTGGTTCGATTCAAGTACGGTTCGGCCTGGTTCAACCAAAAACAGTATTTTTTGCTATTTAAAAAATAGTTTTTGAGCCCAATAAATTTCAGAAAAATTATACAACATCCAATAATTAATTATACACCTAAAAATATAATTTTTGCAATATTATAATATTTAATTTAATACATAAAAATATAAATCCTATGAAGAACATTAATAATAATTAATTAAAAATGGCAGAAAAACCCAAAAACTCCTATTTAAATTTTTTAAAAAACTGGGTGTTTACAATCTACCCACCTTAAAAGAATTGCGTCCTCGCAATTAAGAAAATAAAACGTAACCGGTCAAAAGATATGACGCGGTTGTAAGACATGTTTGTTGAAGCACGACACAAGGAGTAAGGAATCATGAACAAGGAAAGATCGAGAGGAAGGGTGAGGGTTAAGCAGAACACGTAGGGGAGGAATAAAAACATTTTCCTAGGCAATGAGAGATAAGTAACTCAAGAGTAAAGGAGCATGGTTAGAGCAAAGATCAACTACAGCTTATAAAAACTTGGGTACCAGTTACTAATCTAGACTAACAAGTTCATGCTAACATAATACTAGGCTTAGGCTAGGATAATGATCTAACAGGCACGTGCTAAAGCATTACTAGGAATAGATAGCTATGATAAAACTTAAATCTTACTCACATTTGCTATTTCTCGAGTTTGTGTGTCCTCTACTGTCATCGCAAAAGCCTGTCCATGTCCTTGCGGTGGTGCCCTCTGTTGTTGCTGGGCCTGCTGGAAGAGTGTTGCTCGTGGTGCCAAGGGTGGCCTTGGCTGATATCCTCCCAGTGCGGGTAAAACTTGTCGGTTCACTATCGGTGCTCCTTCTCGATGCTCAGGCAATCCCTCACTGAATGCTGATTGGATCCGCAAGCTAAGCATAATCCCAATTTAAGTCTATACCCCCTCTCCATATGGCCTACCTTGCCACAGTGGTGACAAGTAGAAAATGTTAGGGATTGTGATACAGCTCTCTGTGGTTGTTGGTGCATGTGAGGTCTCTTTGCAGCTTCTCCATATGGTGCTCTGGCTGGTGCTGACGTGAATGGCCGCTTCAGGCTGGACTCTCTCCTGGTGATGCGCTCCATACGTCGTACTACAGCAAGGACGTCCGTGTATGAAGTAAGTGCAATGGATCCGATCAATCTCTGCAGCCCAAAGCTAATTCCGTCGAAGAAATTCTCTGACTTCTCCTCTTCGGTCGAAATCAGAGTAGGGGCGAAGTGACCCAACCGGATGAACTTTGCATTGTACTCTTCCACTGTCATATAGTCTTGAGTGAGGCGATTGAACTTGTCCCGAAGTTCCGATCGAGCAATAGATGGAATGTACATCTCCTGAAAGAGTCTAGAGAACTCCTCCCAAGTGACTCGGTCTGATCTGAGCCGTATCTCCTCAGATAGCCACCAATGATGTACATTGCCCGTCAACTGCATCCTGACCGCAATCATCCAACGCTCCTTTGGAAGCTCCGCTGCTTCCAATTGGTGTTGAGTGTTTGTGATCCACTCATGAACTTTAGTGGGCTCCTCCTTGCCTGAAAAGGTACAGGGCTTCACCTGGCAAAAATTGGTGATAGATCTCGTCGATGGCCGTCTAGCTAGTGGGTTCGCCTGCTCTAGTACGGTCACTATACTGTTTCTCAGGTTCTCTGCTTCGTGACGCTGAGCCTCTTGATGAATCTGCTGTTGGACTTGCATCATTGCGTAGAATATTTGGAACATCTGCTGACCATCCATAGGCTGTCCTGGTGGAAAGGTAGGCATCAGTGGAGTAAACTACGGTGGTGGTGGAATATCGTCTCGCCGAAATCTTGAGGTATATTGACCTGCTTGATTGCTTTGTTGAGCTGATTGACCTCCACTCACTGGTATCACTCCTTCGTCGTAGGTGACAACTGTAACTTGTAGTGTTCCTACGGGAGTCTCGTCGCATGCTTGTGAATCCATTACTCTGCATCCAAAATAAACTATAAGGGGCGCACAGAGGAATCAAGGCAGGATGCAAGTTAAAAATTTATTTTGAAGTCGATATAGAGGTCAAGAACGAATCAATCAAGTGGATAAGATCCTATAACTTATCCTATCTTAATCGCAGGATTGCTCGGTCCCTTAGTTGAAACCGCAGCAATATAGTCGTAGACCATAGTCGTAGACCTGCATGGGCTACCACAAAAACTATGTCACACCGCAGTCCCAAAATACCGAGGGACTAGTTACGTGGCAATGGCCAGCAGCACACTCCAATGGGCAACCCAATTTAATGGACCCGTTAGAGCATACTTAAGTTGTAAAACAATTATAATGGTCTACGATACAGGTCACAGTCTAATTCTAATCTCATCCACAGGAGGTAAATCATAAATCAAATGTCAGAATAATCAAACTCAGAAATATAATCCAATAACAAGTCTCAATAACATGTCTCAGGGAACAACACGATAATAAGTTTAGTAAAATAATCCAAAAGACAGGAAATTGAGAAACTAGAAACAGAAATAACTGAGTATATAACAAAATACTCAGGAGAAATCCTCTGGCATCACCTCGTCCTCTGGTGCTGGTACTGCTCCAGTGTCTGCTCCTGTCCAGTATACCTCGGGGTAGATCTCCTCTGCTATACCTGGAGACATAATCCGGATCCAGGTCCTCAGGGAACATAGCAAGGTACAAGAATAACTCAAGCCAAATAAATGAGTATATGATAAATAAATATCCACAGGGCAAACTATGTAACCAGCTATGTGATATGCAAATGAGAGCATTAATCATACTCAAGCTGAAACTACTATAGGCTATGTGTCGGAGAAACCCATAGCAGCATTTATTTTCGAAGGACCAGTAAGTGTGCCAAAGCTCTGGTCAGAGTTTGAGGCGCTTCCAGTAATGTAATATATATATATAACATAATCAGCCTTTAGTATGGTAAGACTCTCCGCACCCAATGTAACCTTACGTCTCATGTCCATAACACGCAAGATCATGACCTCTAGCTAATGCATCGAGTCATAATGATAGCTATGCATATGTAAGATCTATGTCACGAATTATGTAACCTATACAGAATCACCATGAATAACTCAGAAAGATTATGTCTCATGAATAGTCTCAAGTGTCCGATGGTATGACGTACTTGATAAAGCAAACACGAAAGTATAGGATCGAGATAACAACTCTCTAAGTGACGTAACACGACTCCACGTACGGCGTCGACACCCGAATATTATTCGGACATTAAGCAACGTCTCCCGGTCCTAGATTGAATATGCACATCTCCAGAGTATATATACAAATAATAGGAAAGCAAGTACTGTAAGTTTTGGCAAGGTACACTTGCCTGGGTTTTGAATTCCTTCAATTGCTCCGGTGTATGTGGAGTCTCCAGGAACACCTTCGGATGCTGAAACAAATATTACCATCACTCTCAGAAGGCATGAAATAGCTAGGATTGACTACCCATAAGTCAATTTGTACACAAGGGCAGAAATGACAGTTTTTGGTCAAAGCGGGGTCCACATGTGGCCCACTTCGCACCAAAAAATGTGCCAGAGATAAAGTTCTCCAAATTTATCAAACTTAGTTTCTACAAGTCCAGAAAAATAATACAAACCTAACAGAATATCCAGAACTGGATTCTGATGAGCCGATCACAAAATCGCCTATCAAGTAGAGGCATGGGGCCCACGATACGGGATTTCGTCAACGTTATCAGAATTGAACCAAACATGGGTCACAGGACCAGTGTAACTCTACGAATCCAATGGCGCAAGTTTTATTATAAAATGACAAGCACACACAAAGTTACAACAAGTTCAGAACAGGCCCGATATAGGGCATTTTTGACGGATACGCGTTGATTCTGGTGTGCACGCACATCTAAATCAACTTTCACAAAATTCTATACGTCCTTATTGACGATACACACCTTTCGGTGTAATTCGCACACGACAAAGTTGCCTCGTTTAGCGGGACGTACCCTATTTCGAAAAATTTGGGTTTTAAAACTAAGTTTTTTGTCGATTTTACCCGCAAATAAAACACAACATGCAATGAATTAAAATAAACTGTAAACCCCCTCACCCAAAAATAGGTATTTTGTGTGTATTTTATATTATTATATTTATTATAGATTATTTTAAATATTGAATTTCTTTAGAGTATTCTCTTAGTTAATTAGAAAATAAATTTCTTGATATATTTACTTATATAAATATTTATTTAGAATTTTTTTTAGGCTATTTTAGATTTTTGGAGATTTTTCTAGAATTTTTAGGTAATTAAAACATAAGGAACGTAAATTACTAGGACTTCTATGATTTACTATACGACCATACTTGCATGTTGTTCCTACAAAATATTTATTTTAGTTTAAAATATTTAATTATATTTTTCTGTAATTTATTTAGAATTTTAAGAAATTTATTTAGATTTTTAAAGTTATTTAGGATTTATTTGGATATATATAGTCTTAATATTAGATAGATGCTAATTTAGTGTTAATACATATTAATAAGATTTTATAAATTATTTGTATTATCTTTAATTATATTTAAGATTATAAACTATTGAGATAAATTCAAACTCAATTTAAATTAATTCAAATCCTGAACTTACTAGGAAAGCAACTTCATGCATATCCTATCCTTATTTAAATTCATCATAATCCTATCCAAATTAACCAATCCTAGTCGTATTTAATTAAGTAGTGTCCACCATTATAAATATATCATCCTTCATATTTTTCTTCCCCAAATAGTCAAAATTCGTCATAAATTCAGCCTCATTTTCTAGTAGTTATGACGACTTAAAAAGACGATATCTCGTAGCTCCGGACTCCAAACGTGCTCCAGTTTTTTTGTTAGAATCATATCAAGGTTAGTTTTCTGAATATACTAATTATTTTAATAATTTCAGAACCTATTTTTCCAGAAAATTCTAAAAGTGCCAGCTGTTCGAAATCAGACGTATTTTGGTATTTTTGAGATTTCGGGAGATCCCGAACTCAGAATTATGAACCGTTTGAAGTTTCGGAAAGCTGACATGATGAACTTTCAGAAAAGTATTTTTCTAGAATTTAAAATATAAGTTTATTCTACTGTAAAATTTGTGCAACGTAGACGTAAATAGAAAATCACCAAAAACTATCATATGTGCGCCCTAGTGGACATAACTCTTTACCGACTTGTGATTTTATGAAACCGTCGAATATGGTGTTTATGTAGTATTTAAATCTATAGAATTCCATACACAAATCCAGGATTTGAGTTGGTTGACTTTTTGGTCAATGGATTGCCTTGATTTGCGTGCCATGGATCACAAATTCGTAAAGTTGACTTTCTTTGGACCAAAATTAGGGTTTAATAATAAAATCAGATTATAATAAGATTAAAATACTATTTTAGGTTATTTTGTTTAGAATTAAAATAGATTAAATGGAGGAACCTATTTATCCACTTTTTTAAGCTAACTTGTTTAATTTATGTGACGGGTAGATCGGACGACGCCTTGAGTTGGGACTTCATCATTTTCAGACCAGAAAAGATAACTTACCAAATTGTTTACAGTAGTTTTGCATGCTATTTATATTTCTGTATATGTATTGCATTTCTGTATATTTATAGCATGTGTAGTTTCTTTCAGTCATTACTATATATTAGATATGTTGACACACACTTGACACTTAGTATCATGAGAGGACAATCATTAGGCATATGGGCTTTTAACCACTCTGGTAAACCGTAGTATATAGCTCGCACTACGGGCGTGTGTCGTGCTGGTCGCTACCCCCGCGGTATATTGATTTCTGGAGTCTCACTGGTCGCTACCCCCGCGGTATGTCGATTTCTGATGTCCACTGACGAGTGTGTGAGTTGTGAGATAGATCGAGTAGCCTACCCTTGCCCATACGTCGAAAAGTTGTCCTCATTTGCATTCATATAGATTGTCTTGTACAGCGTACTTACATAATTTCTACCTATTATGCATGTTTACTGTATTCAAATTGGCTTGCTATTTTGTATCTTGTTACGTCCCTCTGAGGACCTGGTCCCCTTCCAGGTGTATCTGTTCTTGAGTATTTGCAGGAGCGCAAATTTGGATGGTTATTATGTTTCGTGGATGTCTTCTCTTCGAGCCCGTGGTCGTTAGCTGGTATTCTTATATTGTGTTTATTGTGTTGTACCTTTTCCATTCGAGTTGGTAGTGGATTTGTTTCCATCCAACTATCATCTTTAGATACTTATATTGAGATTCTAGATTCATAGATACTGGTTATTTATTTATATTGATTTTCTGTGGATGAGATTTAGATTGTACCCTGTGACTTGTGATATATTTTATACCACTTGTGGATTTGATATTCATATTACAGCGTACGTATGGGTTATGGTTTCGATATATTGGAGTTGCCATATCCATGCGGCTGGCATGCTTACGTGTCCTAGTCCTATGTATTTTGGGACTGGGGTATGACATGTTTTTGTGGTGGCCCATGCAGGTCGAGAGCATATTGTCTCGGTTACGTTACTGTACCGAGCAAGCATGCGCATAGGATTAGAATATAGGATCTCATCCACTTATTTAATCACCGTCCTTGATTTTATTTCGCATTCTCATTTGATTTCTTGCATTGCATCTTGCTTGATCCTTTCACAACGTCAATCTTATCTTTTCTTTCATGCTTGATAGGGGTAGGAAGGTGCCTTGTACCAGGTATATACACTCTATTGTTTAATAATACTATTAGTTAAATTATTGTAAGTTGGATAGTATGCCTCATAACCTAGTAACACATAGTCATGTTGACTCATTAATAAAGTATAATTGAATGGCACAAACTATAGACTTGCATAAAAAGATAGTGTTTATCCAGACTATAGAACTTTAGTGTTATTCTGGACTGTAGAACTTAGAGGCCCATACACCCATTTGGTTGACTTTAGACTTAGACAAGAAATTAGTATGGCAATTGTAGAGGCACAATACCGATCTTCTTGGTGAACTTAGATTATTCAGTACCTTCCTCCATCATAATCAAGCGTACTTATATTTTTACTATCTCGACTTATGCTGCTATTATAGCCTAGTTTTGCAAGCTTATTCTTTTATTAAGCTTGTTCATGATATATGTATTATTGGGGGCCCACACTAATACATTGTCTAAATCAGAATCAGTGTATTATGGTCTGATCAACCGTAGTGCACTTGGTTCGCTCTTTGTATCACTACTTTATGTGGATTGAGATATAGTTGACTCAACTTGTTAGACAAATATACTTGCCCTCTAGACTGGTCAGAGCATATCATGTCAGGTACATAACTGTTCTGATATGAACATACATGTAAGAATTTACCAAAATAAGATTTTAATCCATAACTGCCTTGGCAACTCCCTTTCAAAATTCTTTAATCCCTTCGAATCCCGTACTTGTATTATATCACCTCCTCCTTGAACTCTTTATTGTTGTTTTTCGTCTTCCTCTATTTTGGAAAGACGAACGTTCGTGCTTAGTACAAGTTTGATACACGAATAGTACTAGATATACTCTATAGGCCAAGCACTCATGATGACAAACAAGAGAGCGCGGCCACAGGAAGCCGTAGATATAGGTACGACCTTAGTTATATGTGTCATTGCATACTCATGACCCCCTTTATAACATGAGATCTTAGGTGCATAGTAGAAGTAGAATTATATAGGTGTTGGTTTAGCAGTTATGAGGATATACTGATATTTTACCCAGATGGCATACACGCGATGCTAATAGATGACGCGAGTAGCAGTAGTAGTATTCTTTTTAAATCACCATCTCGCCCCCTTGGGTGGCTCATCTTCTCTTCTTTATCCATTCCTTATCTCGTGCTTAATTCTCCCTATCGTAGTTACGTCTTTTTCGTGCCAACATGAATTGTTGGTCTACTTCAACCCCATCCTTAGTTTTGTTAGTTAAAACATAAATGGTTTAGTAGATGATTAATAACTAAAGGATGAGTTCTTAATAATAACCCTTATGTATATGACCTATAGCAATATCTGCATCCTCTTATTATTTTAAAAATCATGTATAGCATCCCTTAGGCTAATAGGAATTTGTTAGACTGTTTGAACTAGTTTATACTTTTAATAGTTTTATAAGTTAGTCAAGACTTTAACTGTTGCCCAAAAACTTAGACTATGTCTAGAAAAGAATTGAAGGCACTTGTTACGAACTGACAACTATGACAAATCGCTGGCAAAGTAGCGACAGCTGCAGCTAGACCGTTGTAGTAAAGTAGTCAAAGTATTTGCAGACATATTGGTCAGGTGGCATGGCAGTATTAGACTACGATACTTGACGGTTACAAAAAAAAATCATGGTTGTGAGATTCAAGACAAGTACCCCAAGATTTTTGACCCAATAAATATATTCGTCTTACAACCTAGACAATGGCCTCAAGAGACTGTGACTACTAGTAGAACTTTTGTAAGTTAGGTAGTGTAGACAAGTTAGAGGATAATATGATAGTGTATGACAATAAATGAGAAGTGTTAGAATGACATACCATGACTTTTAGGAAGCACTGCTAGATAGCTATGTAGTGTAATAGCTATAGTGATTATTATGAATATGGGTTAGTGTCAATTTCGAGGACGGAATTTTTGTAAGTTGGGTAGATTATAAACCCCCTCACCCAAAAATAGGTATTTTGTGTGTATTTTATATTATTATATTTATTATAGATTATTTTAAATATTGAATTTCTTTAGAGTATTCTCTTAGTTAATTAGAAAATAAATTTTTTGATATATTTACTTATATAAATATTTATTTAGAATCATTTTTAGGCTATTTTAGATTTTTGGAGATTTTTCTAGAATTTTTAGGTAATTAAAACATAGGGAACGTAAATTTTTAGGACTTCTATGATTTACTATACGACCATACTTGCATGTTGTTCCTACCAAATATTTATTTTAGTTTAAAATATTTAATTATATTTTTCTGTAATTTATTTAGAATTTTAAGAAATTTATTTAGATTTTTAAAGTTATTTAGCATTTATTTGGATATATATAGTCTTACTATTAGATAGATGCTAATTTAGTGTTAATAGATATTAATAAGATTTTATAAATTATTTGTATTATCTTAATTATATTTAAGATTATAAATTATTGAGATAAATTTAAACTCTATTTTAAATTAATTCAAATCCTGAACAGGAAAGCAACTTCATGCATATCCTATCCTTATTTAAATTCATCATAATCCTATCCAAATTAACCAATCCTAGTCGTATTTAATTAAGTAGTGTCCACCATTATAAATACCTCATCCTTCATATTTTTCTTCCCAAAATTCCCCTATTTTTCGTCCAAAATTCCCCTCTTTTTCGTCCACCATTATAAATACCTCACCATTATAAAATTTGTGCAACGTAGACGTAAATAGAAAACCACCAAAAACTATCATATGTGCGCCCTAGTAGACATAACTCTTTACCGATTTGTGATTTTATGAAACCGTCGAATATGGTATTCATGTAGTATTGAAATCTATAGGATTCCATACACAAATGTAGGATTTGAGTTTGTTGACTTTTTGGTCAACGGATTGCCTCGATTTGCGTGTCATGGATCACAAATCCGTAAAGTTGACTTTCTTTGGACCAAAATTAGGGTTTAACAATAAAATCAGATTATAATAAGATTAAAATACTATTTTAGGTTATTTTATTCAGAATTAAAATAGATTAAATGGAGGAACTTATTTACCCACTTTTGTAACCTAACTTGTTTAATTTATGTGACGGGTAGATCGGACGACGCCTTGAGTTGGAACTTCATCCTTTTCAGACCAGGCAAGATACCTTGCCAAATTGTTTATAGTACTTTTGCATGCTATTTATATTTCTGTATATGTATTGCATTTCTGTATATTTATAGCATGTGTAGTTTCTTTCAGTCATTACTATATATTAGATATGTTGACACACACTTGACACTTAGTATCATGAGAGGACAATCATTAGGCGTATGGGCTTTTAACCACTCTGGTAAACCGTAGTATATAGCTCACACTACGGACGTGTGTCGTACTGGTCGATACCCCCGTGGTATATCGATTTTTGGAGTCTCGCTGATCGCTACCCCCACGGTATGTCGATTTCTGATGTCCACTGATGAGTGTGTGAGTTGTGAGGTAGATCGAGTAGCCTACCCTTGCCCATACGTCAAAAAGTTATTCTCATTTGCATTCATATAGATTGTCTTGTACAGCGTACTTACATATTTTCTACCTATTATGCATGTTTATTGTATTCAAATTGGCTTGCTGTTCTGTATCTTGTTACGTCCCTCTGAGGACCTGGTCCCCTTCCAGGTGTATCTGTTCTTGAGTATTTGCAGGAGCGCAGATTTGGATGGTTATTATGTTTCGTGGATGTCTTCTCTTCGAGCCCGTGGTCGTTAGCTGGTATTCTTATATTGTATTTATTGTGATATACCTTTTCCATTCGAGTTGGTAGTGGATTTATTTCCATCCAACTATCATCTTTAGATATTATATTGAGATTCTAGATTCATAGATACTAGTTATTTATTTATATTAATTTTTTGTGGATGAGATTTAGATTATACCCTGTGACTTGTAATACATTTTATACCACTTGTGGATTTGATATTCATATTACAGCGTATGTATGGGTTATGGTTTCGATATATTGGAGTTGCCATATCCATGCGGCTGGCATGCTTACGTGTCCTGGTCCTATGTATTTTGGGACTGGGGCGTGACATAAACTATTTATAAGATTTTAATCTCAGTTATGTTGTCTAATTAACTGCTAAAACAGAATCTAAAAATAATAAACATGTTGGGAGTAAATCGGCCATGAACTTGTGAGTTCGGGACAATTTTTGATTTATAAAAATATGAATTATTTTCCTATTTTTGCGTCACGGTTTGCGACCGACACAGGACGCGATACCCCGAACTAATTGTATGGGGTTCGAGAGGGTCACGTGGTCTTTGTATAGGATTCGACAAAATAAAATTTGGATCTATGTACAGGAAGATACGCGAGTGGGAAGATGGGTACCTCACTGATTTTGTGACAGGGCGGTCCGAGGTGGGGCACGTCGGCGGCGGCTGCTGCGGCTGCTATGCCTGCTGCGGGGTGGTCGTGGGTCATCGGGGTCATCGCCGGCGGAGTTGGGGTAGCCATGGGAAGCTCGGGGTCGGTCGGCGTAGAGGGGCGGTGACCGGAGGGTGAAGTCGGAGAGATGACGGTGGCCGTGGTTGGTGATGGCGGTGGTGGTGCTGCTGGGTTTTTATAGAGGAAAGGGAGGCAGTTGCGGGGAGTGGGTCGCCGGGGGATCGTATGCCGTGGAGCGGGGGTGGGGTCGTGGGCCGACGGAGTCAGGGGGGGTGTTGGCCGGGTTAAATAGAGGGGAGGGGAGGCGGTTACGGGGGTGAGGGTCGCCGGGGTTTTTGGGGTTCGTGGGTGCGTCGTTGCCGAGAGCCTCGGAGACGGGGGCGGGGTCGTACGCAATTCGGGGGCAGGGTCGTGGGTACGAGGGTTAGTGGAACGGGTCGGGTCGGGTACGGGCAGTATCCGACCCGTTAGGACGGGTTGGGTTTAGTTGAGTTCAGTTTGGTTCGGTTCAGGTTGGTTCAAGTACGGTTCGGTCTGGTTCAACCAAAAAAATATTTTTTGCTATTTAAAAAATAGTTTTTGAGCCCAATAAATTCCAGAAAAATTATACGATATCCTATAATTAATTATACACAAAAAAATAATTTTTGCAATATTGTAATACTTAATCTAATACATAAAAATATAAATCCTATGAAGAATATTAATAATAATTAATTAAAAATTGCAGAAAAAACACAAAAGTCCTATTTAAATTTTTTTAAAATCTGGGTGCTTACAGACCTAAAGAAAGTTGAAGCTATCGTGAAGTGGAGGAGACCTAAGTCGGCCAGCGACATTCGAAGCTTCCTTGATCTAGCAGGCTACTAGAGGAGATTCATAAAATATTTTTCAAGGATCGCTTCGCCTCTGACTCATCTCACTCAGAAGGGAGTAAAGTTCGTATGGTCGGACGACTGTGAAGCTTTATTTGTGAAGTTAAAGCAATAGCTCGTCTCAACACCGATTCTTCCTCTTCCGGATGGACCCGATGATTTTAAGATCTATAGCGACGATTCAGGAAAGGGTTTGGGATGTGTCCTTATACAGAGGGATAAAGTGATAGCCTTTGTGTCGAGGCAGTTAAAGCCTCACGAAAGGAACTATCCAGCGTACAATCTGGAACTTGCAGCGGGGGTGTTCGCGCTGAAGTTATGGCTGCATTACCTCTATGGGGTACCGTGTGAAATCCTTACAGATCATAAAAGTCTCAAGTACCTCTATACTCAAAAGGATTTGAATCTACAACAACGACATTGGCTTAAACTCCTTAGCGACTTTGACTTGATAATCAGATATACACCGGGCAAGGACAACGTTGTAGCTGATAAACTAAGTCTAGTATTTGTTGGAAGCTTAGCTATCGATAATAGGCTGCGAAGGGATCTCGAAAGTTCGGGCATTACACTCTGAATCAGATACAAAAATGGGACACAAGTGGCTCATTTACGCCTCGAACCGAACTTATTGGAGAAAGTTAAGTCCACTCAGAATGACGACATATTCCTAGAGAAGATGCATAATCTTATCTCATCAGGAAAGACGATCGACTTTATGGTGAGCACAGATAGAATGATGCGGGTGAAGGAAAGATTGTGTGTTCCTAACGATGCAAACTTCAAAAATGAGATAATCACTGAAGCCCACTATGCGAGTTACATTTTACATCCAAGAAGTACGAAGATGTATCGAGACCTCCATACGATATTTTGGTGGCACGACATGAAAAGGGATATGGCGTTGTTTATGTTGCAATGCATGGCTTGTCAGAGAGTAAAGGTCGAGCACTAGAAGCGGGGAGATGCAGAACCTTGCTATGCCGGAGTGGAAATGAGAACACATAACGAAGGATTTTATTGTTGGGTTGCCAAAGACGCAACAGGAAAATAATGCCGTCTGGGTCATCGTTGATCGACTCACCAAGTCAGCTCACTTTCTGCCTATGAAAGTTACTTGGAGTGCCGACCGCCTAGCGCAGATCTACCTCAACGAGATCGTTCGACTCCACGGTGTGTCTGTATCCATTGTCTCCGATCGAGATGGACGATACTTATCACGCTTCTGGGAGAGCCTTCAGTAAGCAATGGGGACGAAGTTAAAGTTTAACTCCGCCTACATCCTCAGACAGAAGATCAGACAGCGGGTAAACCAAATGCTCGAAGACATGCTACGTCTCTGTGCCTTGGACTTGAAGTCAAGTTGGGACATGTATCTATAGTTAGCCAAATTTGTATACAATAATAGTTAACAATCCAGCATTCAAATGGCGCCACATGAGGCATTGTATGGGTGAAAGTGTAGATCCCTTATTTGTTGGGATGAAGTTGGTGAATGACAAATTTTTGGCCTGGAGTTCGTAGAACAAACCGTCCAGAAGATCCGTTTGATCCGCGAATGACTGAAGGTAGCACAAAGTCGTCAAAAAAATTACTCAGACATGCACCGTCGTCCACTTGAGTTCCTAGAAGGCGATCGTATATTTCTCAAGGTCTCGCCCATGCAAGGAGTTAGCAGATTTGGAGTAAAAGGGAAGCTAAGTCCAAGATTCGTCGGTCCGTTCGAAATACTTAAGCGAGTTGCCCCAGTCGCATATAAGATTGCCCTGCCACCGTCACTATCTGAAGTGCACGATATCTTCCATGTTTCACAGCTTAGGAAGTACGTGTACGACCCGAGTCATGTGATGGATCTTGATCAACTTGACTTGAAGGCGGACTTGACTTATGTTGAATATCCTGTGCGGATCTTGGATCACAAGGAGAAGCTGCTTCAAAGTCGCCCAGTTCCAATCGTGTGCGTGCTTTAGAAAAATTATTCGGTCGAAGAATCGACCTGGGAGCTTGAGTCCGAGTTGAAGGAAAAGTTTCCTTCATTGTTTCATAGTAGTAGGTTCTATTCCTAAGTTTTAAGGATGAAACTTCCTATTAGTTGGTTGGGATGTGGTATTCTATTCCCGCTTTTCGGGGAGCGCGGCTAAGAAATACTTTCGGTATTGTTCGATCGGGATAGATTGAATCAAGATCTTTTCCTCGTTATGAATTTGCTTCTTTCAAAATCGATTCCCATATTCAGTAGACCGTGCCCCAATGATGGACTTAGCGGCAGAGTCAAGATGGACCTCTCCGCTGCAAGTTTTATTGCCTAGTTTTCACTGTCGTCTTGTTGCTTTCGTACTTTTGAGTTGGTTTTCTGATTTGCGTTTTCTTGAACAGTTTTGATGGATTTTATTGCTTTCGTTCGTTAAACTATATTTTATTCCGATCTTGGAAAGAGTAGAAGAGGTATTGATTATCTGTTCGTGGTAATGCAGGTGATTGTGCAGTAGACGTCGTGCGAGCGGAGTCTTGAAGCACCTCTTTCTTTTTCTCTCTCCGACCAACTTATGAGTGGCTATAATTCGATTCATTTGACCATTCTTCCAAGTCTTCATATCTAAAACCATGCCTTCTTGATTATTCCGATCAAACGATGCCATAATAACTAAAAGATATCAAGATAAAAAGGAATAGACTTGGAGTTATTTTTGCTTGTTAATAAACTTGTGAATGGTTACCTTATGCATGCTAGTTCGTTTAGAGTGTTCGTCATCATGCTTCAATTTTAGTTAGAAATTATATACTTCTTCTATGATTGTGCTATGTATAAAACACACATTGCCATACAATCAATTGATCAGGGAGACTATGTAAAATATATCATGCCCTGTTACTTGTCTCGTGCTTGTGTTGCCTTAAACTGCCTCAATTGATAACTTAGTAGACTTTAGTTGGTCACGGACAACTTATACACAAGGTCTTAGTTCCTGCAGACGGTCGCTGGGGCTCTGACACTGATCCGATCCGGACAGAACTCCCTGATAGTCGCCTGCTTTGGACGGGATGGCCTGTGATGCCCATGTTCCATGCGTTATATATCATTCCATCCCGAGACTATAACTCTTCCACTATGGCAACGTGCCAGTGATCCCCTCGTATATTTATACTGTGCAAGCTAACTATGTCTTCGGGTCAGGGAAGGTCATGGTAAGTATTTGTGCAGGTGGTTCAGACGGGCAGGTAAAAGTCACTGGACGGTGTCATGTTTAATTTGGTAAACTTCCATATCAAATGCTTGCTTGCAAAATAAACTAAGGCAAGATAGAAAGACCACATAATAACTTGCATGCTTTATATAAACAACGTATTGATTGGTATAGTTGGGTTAGCTAGCCTTCACTAGTGTATTTTGATGTACTGACCCTCGTTGCAACAGGTTTTTCGAACCAAGGAGGCCCTGCAAGAAGCTAAAATGACTTTCCAATCCATTCCACCTACCGACATGTCTAATTCGTGCCCTTGAAGTGTGTTTTGCAAGTTTCCAGGAGCTCGTGCACATAACTAATGCAGCTCCGTGGAAAGGCGATAGCTTCGCCCGAAGATGTCTATAGCTTTGAAGTTTTAGTAAAATGATGTAATGTATAGGACGGTTATCTTATTTTGCGTCCACCTTTGTAAGCCCGTGCGACAATTATTCGACTCGTTCAAAATCTTGTAAAAAGATGTTCATTATCAATAAAGAGAACTTTTCATGTTTCAACTTTGTTTTTCAATTATCTGCGTACTCTGAATATGTGCTCGTTATATAAAATACCATGGCCTTGTGCGATGCACAACCTAGGCAAGCACGGCATCACATTCGGGGGACGACTATCGATTCTACGGAATCGGGGCATGACAGCCTTCATGGTCGTCTTCGGCCATGTACACCGTCCTCACTCGGAGAAAAATAGAGGGGGTAGTGGATATCGTGCTCCCTGTTTCATACCCTTATAGTGATTAGTTTTTAAGAAGGGCGGGTGTCGTTGTGTCTTCCTCGGATTCAGAGGGGGATACTACCCCCAGTGTAGAAGATTGTGTCGTCTTGGTGGGAGTAGCTACCCTCCGGGATCTCGGAGTCTGTTCCTTGAGAATCGTTGTCTCCTCGGAACGCCGGATTGTCACGTACGTCCAGGGGGACACTACCCCTAGCTTGGGTCACCCCATAGGTTCTGAGGAAGAACTACCCCAGGGGCTGACAACTTCTCCCTTGAGCGGGTGCCTTGGAAGATGCCTTTCGCAGGTGCCGTCGTCAGCCCTTCGGGTAGTCGCCTTCACGATGCAGTGGTAGAGAGTGCCGGACTAGCGGTATTTGATTTCTTACTTCCCTTGGTAGCGGAAAGATTTTCAGTTTAGTAGCATAAGGCGAAGGGCAACTCCTCCTCCTTCCCTAATACTTGCACCTGATCTCGGGATTATTGCCGGGTAGGTGCTTTCTGGCGCAGCCACTGGAAGGCCGACTGCCTGTCTGTGAGTTCTGATATTTTATTGCAGCAACAGTTGATAATGATGTTGGTGTAACTGTGCCTCAGAGAGGGCATGTCGCTCGTCGTAGTTTTTTTCTTTGCTTTCCATTTGTGAGTAATCACGTCACACAAATCATGCGAATGGTGTTTTACCTTTGCATCCTTTTTGTGGGTTCGGGTATCCCGGACACTCGGATGCGCATGTGCTGTATTTACTCCCTGGCTTGGGGTTCATACATGAACTTGCCCCGAGGTACTAGTGGAAGACTTTTGAGATTGGCCCTGTCCATCGATCCCTGTGGGTTGGACGCAAGGGTCGGTCTTGTACAACTGTCCGTCAGAGGCTAGCGTAATAACTAGCGATTCCTTTTGGAGGTCGACCGTATGAGCAGTTGCATGAGCTTTACGGGCTCGCATTACCCTGGACTTCTTCAGCTTAGCTACCGTAGGCGCGTAGTAGAAGAGTCCAGCTTTGGATTTCCACCATTCTCAGTGGGTCGTATAGGATATGCGCCATATGAGATACGGTCGAAAACAGAGGTTCTATTGCTATTGGAGGCGCATACGACTTGCTGTCTGCGGTTGTGAGTTGATGCCGCATGGGCAGTCTTATGCGGCCTCCTCCTTCGCCGCATAGAAGCTTCCTCAGCACCAGGATGTCTGACATCGTAGTATTTTCCTTTGCCAGAGTCTGGGTGCTGAACAGTCTCTCTGTAAGCCTGGGATATCGCATAGATGTGGACGTTATGGGTGTTCATCCGACGACCATAATTGGCAATAGAGTGAGAGGCTGGAAGCATCTGCTCCGGAGCTGGGTGGGGCACAACGACCTTGGTCACCCACTTTCTGCGGATCTTCGAGTGGGGAGCACCCTTTTGGTTGGAAGATGTTGTCGTACAGACAGTGACCGCATGATGTACGGTCCCTTCGGTTGGGAGAGAGACGGGGAGCACTTGCTCCGTAGTTGGGTGAGGCGCAGAGGCCTTTGCTACCCACGTCCTGCGGGTCTTCTTAGGCTTTGCTTTCCTCGGAGAAGGATCAACGCTGTCCCCGGAGAGCATGTCCTCGAACACTTGCTGGTCGAAGCAGACCACCAGCATCTTTTGTGTCGAGCTGAGCTTGGTCGCATCGGATTGCATCACCGACTTCTCAACAGAGGAGAAGGATGTCCCCAGCAGAGTCTCTACCATGTTTGCCATTTAATATCAAATCGAGAACTGGGAGAACTGGATTTGATTAACAAACTAAGAGAGTTCAAAGAAGAGTCTTAGAAGGCAATCTAAGTATAAATTTATTTGCTGGGGGGTGACGATGGAGGGTTAGGAGTGTAGCAACTCTCTTTACTCCATGGAGGATCCGATACAGAAGCTCTTCTCTCTTCCTTGAGTGTTGATTCGCAGATAGCCATCCAGCCTTGTCCGGGTCTGGCACCTTACTATTTATAGTCATATTTGTGGCCGTATGGATTTTGGGCCGCATGGATGACGGGGTTTGCCATGTATTCTCTCTTAACGGAAGGGTGCTACAGCTATGCCCGGGAATCCGAGCTCCGCTGCCACATGAACAAATCCTGTGATTTTGTTGTTTGCTGAGTATCTGGGCTGTTCTCAACTATGTAGGCGTGACTTGGTCAAATGGACACGTGGTCGCTATTTGGTTGGAGAGGACCACTTAGTTGTAACAACAAGACTTGGTTGACTTGGAATCTGGGACACATGTGGCCAAAGACGCACGGGACACATGGTGCCTAGAACGCACGGGACAAGATACGCATGGACCGCATGGAGTCTAGAACATATGGGACAGAAACGCATGAGACGTATGGAATCTGGGATGCATGGAATGCACGGCGGCCAGAGACGCATGGGTCAGAGCCGCATGAAATCTTTTGTCGTATTGTACACGTGGTACCGCCCACTCCTTGAGACTTCTGCCTTTTGGTGAGGTTTTGTCTTTCGAGGCATTCAGAGAATCCTTTCTGTCAGGATTCTGTGTCAGACTTGGTCTGGTCGTCAGGACATCATGTCAGGTCCATCTGCGGCCAATGTTTGTTCGGTCTATTTGGACCGCATGTAGCTTTTCTGGGTTGCATGGTGACTATGCGGTCCAATTTTTGCTGAACATTGTTTGTGGGGCGTATTGTTGTTGGCCGCATGGATCCGTATTTTTCATGCTTCTACAGTCCGAATCCGAGAATATTTCAGGTTCACAGTCCTCCTTTTGTAGTGATCCAAAACCAAATTTTAACTTGTAGCTATGTGGGTCACCATCAAATATTGCAGAGTCTATTTTTACATGAATGCGAACCAAATCCAATTTTTGATCGGATTCAAATATTTTAACCCCAACCCGAATTCGAGTATCTTTAACCATAACCCAAACCATTAACGGGTTTATCCGATCGAGCTCAGATTTAGTCCGTCCGAGTTGCACCCCTACATATTCCAGGATGCAATACCAAAGCTTATTGTTGAATCAAACAAACTCTCCTATATTTGATTGGTGACCCACACAGCTACAAGTTAAAATTTGGTTTTGGATCACTACAAAAGGAGGACTGTGAACCTGCAATATTCTATGGATGAACTAGTACAAATAGAAAAAAAAAGTTGTCCGGACCACCGTGGATCCAGAGTTTTTTTGTGTCCAAAACAAAAGTTAAAATTGTGTTCCTTGAAATAAAATAAAAATTGATAAATTCAAAAAAGTTATAAATGAAGATCAACTTTGCTAAGTGAATCATTCTATCAAATCGTGTAAGCACTAATATTGGAAATAATACCAAATGTTATATATATATATATATATATATATATATATATATATATATATATATATATATATATATATATATATATATAATAGAAATCTATTTTTTTTGTAACCTTAAAATTTTGGGTCGTGGATGGTTGTCCGGTCCGTCCTAGATCATAGTCGGCCCTAATTTTTGCATAAAGAAATTTTTTTTTTTAAAAATTCTTGGAGAGGATCCTAATTAAGTTCCTAAAATTTAGTTAAAAAAGTCCTACTCATGAGACAATTTAAAATTTCTATTAATTATTTTAATCAATAAAAGCATCAGAGGGTCTAGCATTAGAAACTCCAGCCGGCCTAAAGTTGTCTTTGTTAACTTTTTCTTACCAATAGTCGATTTTACAATGGGAAACAAACAAACAAACACATGGCATTGAAAAGAAAGGGGGAGGTTTTTTTTTTTTGCACACAAGTTCTAACTTTACAGAGGCGTGCTTGTCTCTGACTAACAATGGCTACATGATAATCTGACGGGATATCTAAACCAGGATAATCATAATCAAGCTACATGTAAATTATGTACGCAACTATTTGCTTACTTAATTTTTTTCCTTAATTTGTTATTTTACTCATTTTTAACCAAATAGGTTCCAAAGGTGTGAGACTCGTCTCACAGTATTCGTATTTTATGCAGATACATATTTTGTACTATTTATTGTATTTTATTGGTTCTCGATGAAACTAAAAAAATTTTAAAATTAAAACTTTACTACCTGACCGGTATACCGACGGTATATTGTCCGACAGATATTTGTTTTATTTTTCGAGATATTTTTAAGAACTCTCTATAAATAGTACTTGAGTTCATTTCATTTCATTTCTTTCTTTCTCTTTCTCTTTCTTCTCTTCTTCATTTATCTCTCGAGCTTGGAGATTGGTCTTGGGACCTGGAGTATGGTTTCTAAACCCATTCGTGGTGGTGGACTAGAAGGTTTAGGCTGAGAGCTCGTTTTAGGCAAGTACATCTTACCGATTTCGTGAATTCTTTTACTTTCTGTCATTTTACTTTCCTGGAGCTTTGGTTGTTACTTTTTAGCTAGACATGCTTTACTATAGTTGTTCATATCGTGATTTCTAGCCTAGTGACCATTTCGGTTTTGATTTCTGGTAGAATCTTGTTTCGTCCCCTTTTGGTAACTCGGTAACGAAAATGGTACATGAGTTGTGACGTTAAAATTTAGTCCATATTGTGATATGAGACTTACCCTAGACTTGACTTTTGTTAGACTTGGTTCTCACAAATTTTGAAATTTGATTTAGGTCTCAAAAATTAGAGTTGACTTTAACCATGTTTATCCTTAAAAATTGCCATACTGACGGTATACTACAGTACACCGACGGTATACCGATTTCGGTCGACTTAGATTTTTAGATATTTTTTGTGAACCTTTTCGGCATACCGACGGTATACTACAGTGTAAAGACGGTATACCGATCATTGCCGACATTGTTAACCGACTTCAGGATATTTGTCTTGGACGACATACCGACGGTATATGTAAACTCCCTCACCCAAAATAGGTATTTTGTGTATATTTTATATTATTATATTTATTATAGATGTTGAATTTATTTAGAGTATTCTCTTAGTTAATTAGAAAATAATTTTTTATAGTATATTTACTTATATAAATATTTATTTAGAATTATTTTTAGGCTATTTTAGATTATTGAGATTTTTTCATAATTTTTAGTTAATTAAAAACTAGTAACACTAATTTTTTAGGACTTTAAAGAATTTATTTTATGTTCAAACTTAATTAAAAATATTCCAAACTTTATTTTAGGTTCTAAATAATAAAATATATTTTCTAGAATTTTCTAGGAATTTTCTGAGTATTTTTAGTATTTATTGGGAGTAATTAGGCTAATAACTAATTTTTAGGACTTGTAGAATTTATTGTGCAATCTCAGGAATATAGAATGGACCCACGTTATTTTCTAGGGTTTATAATATTATTATATATTTTCTGAAATTATTTTAGAATTTTTGGAATAATGTTAGTATTTATTTTTAGTTAAATGGATAAAACTAATGTTTAGAGCTTCTCCTAATTATAGTAGGAAATCTATGAATATAAAATTATCCCAAATATTTTTCTAGAGGTTTTAAATTCAAAATATATTTTCTGAAATTTTTTCAGATTTTTATGATTATTTTTAATATTTATTTTGAGTTATTTAGATTTAAAATGACTTAAATAATGTTTTGATAAAGGCAAATCAAAAACAAATAATATAACAAAAACTATCCAATCAGATTCTGACACGTGTCAGCCTATAAATATCCTTTCAGCCGCAGGTACATCCCTATATATATATATATTATTATAACCCTAATTATCCCATTATTTTAGAGAGAGATTTTGGAGAATTGCCATCTAGGGTTCCTTCATCTTCCAGAAGCCATTGCGCATAGCTCCGGACTCCAAACGAGGCCTAGTTTTTTTTGTTAGAACGATATTGAGGTTAGATTTCTGATTATATAAATTGTTTTACGAAATTATGAGTATTAAATTCTGAAAAATTTGTAGAGCACAGTATGTCCGAAAATAGACGTGTTTTAATATTTTTGTGATTTCGGGAGAACCAGGAATCAGAATCATGAACCGTTTAAAGTTTTGGAAAGCTAATGTCGAGATCATTGACATATGTTTTTCCCAGAATTTAATACAAAGTATTTATATACTGTTAATTCTGTAAAACTTCTAGGTTAGAATTTAACCATCGGTGCACAATACAAAATTTGTATGTGCCATAATTTCCAAACGAATTTGAATTCGGACGAGCCGTAAATTCCAGCATATTTTTGACGCTAAAATCTACAGAAAATAATGCATAAAAGTTGAGTTTATGTCGGTTGACTTTTTGGTCAACAGATCGTCTCGATTTGCGTGCCATGAGTCTCGAGTTGATAAAATTCAGTTTCTTTGGACAAAATTTAGGAATTAACATAAAAATCAGAATAATAAGATTAAAATAGGATTTTAGAATAATTATTTTAGAATTAAATAAATTAAAATAAATTATCTTTTGACGTGATAAATTTGTAATACATAGGCTATTTGGACTGTGACTTGGACTCTGATTCATACCAGCAGCAAGACCCCAGGCAAAATACCTTACCAAATTGCTTACAGTATTTTGCATGCTTAGTATATTTCTTTATATTTATTGTATTTCTGTTTATTTATTGCATGTGTAGTTCTTTCAGTCATACTATATATTAGATATGTTGACACACACATGGCACCTAGTATCATGAGAGGACAATCATTAGGCGTATGGGCTTTTAACCACTCTGGTAAACCGTAGTATATAGTTCGCACTATGAGCGTGTGTCGCGCTGGTCGCTACCCCCGCGGTATGTCGATTTCTGGAGTCTCGCTGGTCGCTACCCCCGCGGTATGTCGATTTCTGATGTCCATTGACCTGTATGTGAGTTGTGAGGTAGATCGAGTAGCCTACCCTTGCCCATACGTCGAAAAGTTGTCCTCATTTGCATTCATATAGATGGTCTTGTACAGCGTACTTATTTATTTTCAAATAATATGCATGTTTACTGTATTCAATTTGGCTCGTATTTTTTGTATCTTGTTACGTCCCTCTGAGGACCTGGTCCTCTGCCAGGTGTATCTGTTCTTGAGTAATTGCAGGAGCGCAGATTTGGATGATTACTTGTGTTGCGAGGATGTCTTCTTTTCGAGCCCATGGTCGTTAGCTGGTATTCCTATATTGTATTTATTGTGTTGTACTTTTCCATTCGAGTTGGTAGTGGATTTGTTTCCATCCAACTATCATCCTTAGATATTTATGTTGAGATCTAGTTATATAGATGCTGGTTATTATTTATATCTGATTTTCGTGGATGAGATTTAGATTATACCCTGTGACTTGTGATACATTTTATACCACTTGTGGACTTGATATTCATATTACAGCGTACGTGTGGATTTGGTTTCCATATATTGGAGTTGCCATATCCATGCGGCTGGCATGCTTACGTGTCCTAGTCCTACGTATTTTTGGGACTGGGCGTGACATATTTTTTTTGGTGGCCCATGCAGGTCGAGAGCATATTGTTTCGGTTACGTTACTGTACCGAACAAGCCTGCACCTAGGACTAGAGTATAGGATCTCATCCACAATTGACTATGATTCATCTTCCTCCTATCTGTTCTATTTGAACAATTGTATCCTGCTTGATTCCTGTACTTCCTTAATTGTTCTTTAAGTATAGTATTCTGCTAGAATATAGGAACCCCTGTTATTAGAATGATAATTAGGGTAGCATACCTATTAAGAATACCACAAGAATATAGACACACCACTAAGTTTAGAATATCTAGTGAACTCTAGAATTCCTTATCTTTAGATTGGTATACCATTATGCCTTGATGTATTAAGAAGACTTGAGAGTAGTATAGACACTACTAGAGATAGTTAGAAGTTTTACCATAATGTTTGACCCTAGTATTGAGGAACCAATGGAGAACCAATATTGAACATTAGGACTGAACCTAACCTTCATAATTGGATAGTATTGGAGAAATATAAAACTTAGATCATTGTCTTATTATTAGTAGATAGCACCTTAGGAAGCCTAGAGGAATGTAATTAACACTTTTTCCTTGATCATACCTCGAACATAGCAGCTAGCATACCACTCCCCCTTAGAAAACCATGATGCTATCTAGAGCCCCTATTTTAATTTCATATGTTGTTCCTCTGCGACCTTAATGTTCACTAGTTGTGCGACGACTAAAAATTACGTTCTTCTTTTCTTCCTCTTTCAACTCGTGCCATCTGACACTTCTGATTATAGACCAAGTGATTTTATTCTATTTTAGGATATATATAGCTTGCTAGGATTTTGGTTGTTACTCTTAAATTTTTGAATTATGTGATTGGTAATTAGAACTTGACAGTTTAAGTTATTATTGTAGATTATGACCTAATGATTACCCCTTAGTTTTAAGTCACGTAACTTGTACCCTACCTCAATATAAGTTATATCCCCTTTTCCCTTGAGGCTAGTAACTCTTCTAACCTTACTATTGACACTTGTTCTATAAGCACTATGACTAAGGCTTAAGATGACCATGACCTATATAATGCAATAGGAGACCCTAATAAGTACCAAGATCTTTCCTCATATACCCTAATAAAGAGTTTCTATTTTATTTACATATACAAGATTATTTTGTAGGATCCTATTAAGACTGTCACAGTATTAGTTTAATTCTTTTAAGTTGGATAGTATGCCTCACAACCTAGTATCACATAGTCCACTTGACCCATCAAGGTAGTGTAACTGAATGACATTAATTGCATGCTAGAAAAAGACGACAATGTTTATTCAGACAATAGAAGTTAGAGGTCCTTGCCCACATTTGGTCGACTAGCGACATAGACAAGGAGGTTGTATGATAACTGTAGAGATTGTAGAGTCTTTATTATTAGTGCTTATTTTGTTTTTATTTTTGTGAACTTGAATTAATTTGTACCTCCTTTCATCACCATCTAGCGTACTCATATTTGCTGCACTACCTTGACTTATGCTGCTATTATAGCCTAGTTTTGCAAGCTTACTCTTTTATCGAGCTTGATCATGAGATATGTATTATTGGGGACGCCTACTAATACATTGTCTAATCAGAATCAGTGTATTATGGTCTGATCAACCATAGTGCGCTTGATTCACCCTTCGCAGTGATGCTTTACGGGGATTGAGATATATAGTTGACTAGTAGACACCTGTACTTGTCCTCTAGATATGTCTGAGCGGATCGTATCGGCTACATAACTGTACTAATACGAGCATGTGAATAGGAATTACCAAAATAAGATTTTAATCCACAACTACTTTAACAAGTCCCATTTGAATTCTTTAAACATCTTGATCCCGATACTTCTATTCTATTACCTCGCCTTTGAACTCTTTATTATTGGTCTCCATCTTCCCTTATTTCGGAAAGACGAAACCTCGTGCTTGGTATAAGTTTAATACACAAAGAGTACTAGATATACCCCGTAGGCCGATCACATACTTGAGGATTATTCTTTTGTAATTAAGGACATATCATATATGATATAATCGGCGTTGAAGTTTTGAGGATTGAACGACATGAGTAAATAAATTAAGGAATGTTTTTCTTAAAGTATTTAGCCTTCTGTGATAGATGGGTAAATTCTAAGTTGGGTAGCAGTGCATTGTCAACTTGAGAGGAATTTCTTTTAGATTGTGATCAAGTAAGATTAGATTGGGAGATTCAAGTCATTTTAATTTTAAAATTTTTTTAAAAGAAGGATTAAGATAATGGGGATTTAACGAATTTTAAAATCTTGATATTGCGGACCAAATATTTATACTTTGAGCACATGATTTAAATTTTGAATATTGAAGGATGAATCATCGATTTAAATTTTGAGGATAAATATAGAATTTTAGACTTGAACAATTGGTGAATTAGATTTAAATTTTACAATTTGATGATTTGAATTAAAAGTTCAATTTTGATTGTTGGGTCACCTATTTGAAATATTGAGGATGTAAATTGAGTTTAAATATTTGAAGAGTACAAAATTCTTAAGTTGAGAATAGGAATACGATTTGATTAGAATTGTTTATTGTTCAAAGTCTAGAGGAGATTATGATAGTTGAAAATTGTGATATAAATTTTGATGTGGGATGTCATATAGACTTGAGTTAGATTTGGAGGTTGATTATTTAAAAATCGAGAAAAAATTACGACATGTTGAATTTTGATTTAAACAGTGGTTATCTTAATTTTGAAGTGATCGCGATAGATTTAAATAGATTTTGTTATTTAAATTTTTGGAAGAGATTGCGATTGACGTACCTTATGTATGAATGTGAAGGATTTAACAAATTATGTCTTATTTTAATTTCGAGGACAAAATTATTTTAAGTTGGGTAGATTGTAAACTCCCTCACCCAAAATAGGTATTTTGTGTATATTTTATATTATTATATTTATTATAGATATTGAATTTATTTAGAGTATTCTCTTAGTTAATTAGAAAATAATTTTTTATAGTATATTTACTTATATAAATATTTATTTAGAATTATTTTTAGGCTATTTTAGATTATTGAGATTTTTTCATAATTTTTAGTTAATTAAAAACTAGTAACACTAATTTTTTAGGACTTTAAAGAATTTATTTTATGTTCAAACTTAATTAAAAATATCCCAAACTTTATTTTAGGTTCTAAATAATAAAATATATTTTCTAGAATTTTCTAGGAATTTTCTGAGTATTTTTAGTATTTATTGGGAGTAATTAGGCTAATAACTAACTTTTAGGACTTGTAGAATTTATTGTGCAATCTCAGGAATATAGAATGGACCCACGTTATTTTCTAGGGTTTATAATATTATTATATATTTTCTGGAATTATTTCAGAATTTTTGGAATAATGTTAGTATTTATTTTTAGTTAAATGGATAAAACTAATGTTTAGAGCTTCTCCTAATTATAGTAGGAAATCTATGAATATAAAATTATCCCAAATATTTTTCTAGAGGTTTTAAATTCAAAATATATTTTCTGTAATTTTTCCAGATTTTTATGATTATTTTTAATATTTATTTTGAGTTATTTAGATTTAAAATGACTTAAATAATGTTTTGATAAAGGCAAATCAAAAACAAATAATATAACAAAAACTATTCAATCAGATTCTGACACGTGTCAGCCTATAAATATCCTTTCAGCCGCAGGTACATCCCTATATATATATATATTATTATAACCCTAATTATCCCATTATTTTAGAGAGAGAGATTTTGGAGAATTGCCATCTAGGGTTCCTTCATCTTCCAGAAGCCATTGCGCATAGCTCCGGACTCCAAACGAGGCCTAGTTTTTTTTTGTTAGAACGATATTGAGGTTAGATTTCTGATTATATAAATTGTTTTACGAAATTATGAGTATTAAATTCTGAAAAATTTGTAGAGCACAGCATGTCCGAAAATAGACGTGTTTTAATATTTTTGTGATTTCGGGAGAACCAGGAATCAGAATCATGAACCGTTTAAAGTTTTGGAAAGCTAATGTCGAGATCATTGACATATGTTTTTCCCAGAATTTAATACAAAGTATTTATATACTGTTAATTCTGTAGAACTTCTAGGTTAGAATTTAACCATCGGTGCACAATACAAAATTTGTATGTGCCATAATTCCCAAACGAATTTGAATTCGGACGAGCCGTAAATTCCAGCATATTTTTGACGCTGAAATCTACAGAAAATAATGCATAAAAGTTGAGTTTATGTCGGTTGACTTTTTGGTCAACAGATCGCCTCGATTTGCGTGTCATGAGTCTCGAGTTGATAAAATTCAGTTTCTTTGGACAAAATTTAGGAATTAACATAAAAATCAGAATAATAAGATTAAAATAGGATTTTAGAATAATTATTTTAGAATTAAATAAATTAAAATAAATTATCTTTTGACGTGATAAATTTGTAATACATAGGCTATTTGGACTGTGACTTGGACTCTGATTCATACCAGCAGCAGGACCCCAGGCAAGATACCTTGCCAAATTGCTTACAGTATTTTGCATGCTTAGTATATTTCTTTATATTTATTGTATTTCTGTTTATTTATTGCATGTGTAGTTCTTTCAGTCATACTATATATTAGATATGTTGACACACACATGGCACCTAGTATCATGAGAGGACAATCATTAGGCGTATGGGCTTTTAACCACTCTGGTAAACCGTAGTATATAGTTCGCACTACGGGCGTGTATCGCGCTGGTCGCTACCCCCGCGGTATGTCGATTTCTGATGTCCATTGACGTGTGTGTGAGTTGTGAGATAGATCGAGTAGCCTACCCTTGCCCATACGTCAAAAAGTTGTCCTCATTTGCATTCATATAGATGGTCTTGTACAGCGTACTTATTTATTTTCAAATAATATGCATGTTTACTGTATTCAATTTGGCTCGTATTTTCTGTATCTTGTTACGTCCCTCTGAGGACCTGGTCCTCTGCCAGGTGTATCTGTTCTTGAGTAATTGCAGGAGCGCAGATTTGGATGATTACTTGTGTTGCGAGGATGTCTTCTCTTCGAGCCCATGGTCGTTAGCTGGTATTCCTATATTGTATTTATTGTGTTGTACTTTTCCATTCGAGTTGGTAGTGGATTTGTTTCCATCCAACTATCATCCTTAGATATTTATGTTGAGATCTAGTTATATAGATGCTGGTTATTATTTATATCTGATTTTCGTGGATGAGATTTAGATTATACCCTGTGACTTGTGATACATTTTATACCACTTGTGGACTTGATATTCATATTACAGCGTACGTGTGGATTTGGTTTCCATATATTGGAGTTGCCATATCCATGCGGCTGGCATGCTTACGTGTCCTAGTCCTACGTATTTTTGGGACTGGGGTGTGACAGTATACTACAGTATCCCGACGGTATACCGATTTGTAGAACTTTATTTTTCAGAACCTTTCTTGCCTACTTGGAACAACATACTGGCGGTATACCGATTTGTTAGAATCCAGAACTTGCTGTATTTTTTCTATCGCTGGACCGGTATACCGACGGTGTACTGGACTGTACCGATGGTATATCGATCATGCTCTTTCTTTAGGAATTCTTGGTTTTTCGTGATTTTATTTTGATTCTTCTGGATATTGATTGGACATGCGATGACTTGACCTGATTAGACATGAACTTACATGGCTTCAGATGACTTGACTTGACTTGGCTTTACTCGATTTTACCCCGTTTTGCCCGGCTACACGTGATGAAATGATTGACATGACTTTATATGGCTTCATCGGACATTGCTTGACTTGGTTTCACTTTGCTTCATCTGGATGGACTTGGCTTCACATGGTTGTACATGACTTTACCTGGCTTCACTTGGTTTCACATGGCTTGGTTGTTGTCGTGGTTTACATGAGTCCGTTTGTGCAATGTATATTAAAACTTGTTTATATTACTATTAGAACTTATTTTGTTGCATTATGTCTAGGATGGATTCTACGAAATGCCACACCCGGATTCATACAAGAAAAAGCTAAAAATTAATAACTAGAGATTCACTTAGTACATGGCTAGAGATTTTTCTAGATTGCATGCAGTCCCGGTTATTCATACAGTTATCTTGTGGAGTATCCAATAGTTTATATTGTGGAGTATCTTGAGGAGTATTCGGTGCTGGTTTGTGCGTATGGATATCCCAGACAGACTGCAGGACATACGATCAGAATGAACTCTAGTATCGCATTGCATTATAATTGTTAGTAATTAGGATTGTGATAACCCTAGTTAGTTAAAGTATCAAGCCGTACTTATATGATTTACATTGATTTATGGATGATGGTTAGTCTAGGCTTTGCATAATCACACATTTATTTTCTGCACTTGTTACTCTATTGCTTATCAGTTCATGATATGTCTCATTACAGGTTTACAGTATTTCTGTTATTATCCTGAGATTATTTACATTCAGTCTTTACTTTCAGTATTTGTATTGCTTGTGTTGTTGGTTTAAGTTCCTAGATTGGCTTCCATTGTGGTATTTGCTATTTTGGGTATGACCCCACTGGTTTTGCTTGGCCAGATCCAGTAGCAGCATCGGAGGATCTTTTGTACTTTATTGAGGATGGTGACCACCGAGAGCACCAGACCGATTGAGTGGGTCTTCTTACTTCCCCACTTTGATGCATTCTATTTTTGTTGACATTTATCCACCGAGCACGTGTTTAGCTCGTATTTTGGTTTGATCAGTTAGCCTATGGTGTCACGACCCGCACCCGAAAATCGGGCATGAGCCGTGGGTACGTCCAGCCTACGCCGCAGAATCGGCGGTAGAACGCTGTAAAGGTCCGTTCTAGGTCAACCATATCTATCTATATCTCACTGAAAAATCCGGCATGACCTCTCCAAAATGAGGGCAAAACCACGCAATATATATATCAAAATAATCTTCTCCCGAAGGAGGGCAACCACGCAATATATATATGAATCTCAATCACAAAATCTAGGGGAAGAAATAAGCACGATATGATATAAACAAAGAAAACCAGAACCAAGAGAGCAAGACAAACCAAAATAATACAGTCCAAGTCTAAAAGCTACAACATCTCACAGAAGCACAAAAGAATAAGTACAGTCATCCAAAATACAAACCACAAGAAAAACCCAGAAAACCCACCTAGCTAACTAGGGTGCTATCGGCGTCTCCTCGGCGCACTCCTCCTCGATCTCAGGGTCACAACAGTCGTCAACACCAGGCCCGTAGAACGTAGGGTAATAGTCCTCAGGATCCTCTGGAAAAAATATGCCCAGTCAGGACTGGAGCGAAGTACATAACTCTGAAAGCAACTCCAAATGCATGGTAAGGTGTATATGACGAGCAATAGAAAAGTAATCAAGATGCACAGGAAATAAATATATGCTGGAGCACAAGAAGTAGCTGCAATGTAAACTGGAGAACAATACAAGTAGTGGAAAAGTAACTGCAGGTGAGAAACATGAATACTAGCTAAGTGCCTTGAGCACAAGTTCGTTATATGATCGGCTTAGGTTGCACATGAAAGTCACTACGATAACTCCGTTATGCGTGAGTTGCATAACCGACATACACATGAATACTGTTTGGCTTTGATCATATAACCAACTCACTACTCCCCTCCCCCACTAATACCATTGGATCCAACCATAACACGCTACGTACATGATAATAGCTCGTGCACACGAAGGCGAGAGCACAAGAAGCACATGATAGCATATGATAATCAATACCCGAAGCACATGATGAAATACACGTGATAGAGTACCCGCTGAACACGGTAAGGGGGATAGCACCTCATGACGGGATCCACTAGTACCAGCTCGTGTAATAATGTGTCAGAATCAAGTATTACAGTTCTAGAACAAGTGATATAAACGCTATCATGAAATGGAAACTATCAGAGGTAGGTACTCGCCTGATGTCCTGAGCAACTGATGAGGATCGAGGTCCGGACCGGTGACGCAAGGACCTAATGCGAAAAGCAAGGATTAAACAGGATTCTAAGCATTTAAACTGATATAAAATAACTAAAAACAGGCTTCTAGGGCTATTCTAGGTCGAACGGGTCAAACCGGTGAAAATCGGGTCAAAAGTCAACCCGGGGTCCAAAAAGTCAACTCTAGGTCAAAACTAGGTCAAACGTTGACTTTTACGGTCAACGGGGACAAATTTGGTCAAAGCTAGGTCAAACTAGGGTGCCCCTGAAATTCTAGGTCAAACCGAGCTCATTAAGCCACTAAACTCACAAACTCGCCTAATCGAGATACCGGGATACCCTCGGTATCCGATACCTCGCCCTAGGCCACGCACCCCGCCTAAACCCGCTAAAACCTATGCTAGCACGCGTAATTATATATATATAAACATATAAAAATCACTCCCAAGCATTTCCTAGGCTAATGCTCAAATACCCCGCTCGAAACTCAATACCTTGAATATCTCAAGGTATCGAGATACCTCGGTATCTCAAGGTATTGAGGTTTCGCTCTAAAATCCTCTAACTAGCTACCTAGCTATTAATTATGCACCTAGTTATTAATCTAGGCTAGGAAATATAGATATCTACCATATTTATATATATCTAAGTATGTATATACCTATGTATATAGATATCCACACACATTTACCCGATTACCCATTATCTTACCTATACACCTATATATGTATATAACTTAGGCATATAGATATTTATATCTCTTAGATAGGTATATCTAAGAATCTAGTTATCTACCTATCTAGTATCTATCTATCTATCTAAATACCTAGCTATCTATCTATCAATATATCTTATCTACCTAACTACTTATCTATATATCTAATCTATAATACTATCTATCTATCTATCTATCTATCCTACTATCTATTAAACCCATTTCTAACCATCTTCCTATCTATCAACATAGGTATATATATATCAATCTCTCACTCTCCCTCACTAGCTCTACTGCTACTGCTCCCTGTGCTCAAAATGCTGCTGCTGCTCGCTGTTATTGCTGCGCTGCTGCTGCTCCTCTTGGCACTGCTGCTGCTGCAGTTCCCTGCTGCTGCTGTGCTGCTGCTGCAGTGCAGCAGCAGCTGCAGCCACTGCTTGCTGTCCCCCCCCCTTTCCTCTCACATACACACACACACACACATCCATATATATACATATATATATCACTATCTATATATATATATATACATACATATATATCTATATATCTATAACTAGATATCTATATATATACACTCATCTACACACTCTAACACACACACTAACACACTCACACACTAATACACACACACACTCACAACACTAACAACACACACACACATAAATATATATATATATATATATATATCTACACACACTCTCAACTATATATATATACATACACCTATATATATATATATACATACACACACACAAGCACACTTACACATATACATATATATATATACACATAGACATATACATATACAAGTACATAAATATAAATACACACATATATATATAAATATATATACATAAACACACATACATATATATAAATATATATATATAGACACATATCAATACAAACACAACCACGCACACAACACTCAAACCACACGCCCTACTCACGCCCAACGACCCCGACACTCACCAATACCCTAAAATATATAAAATATAGCCCAAAAACTCTAGCACACACTCCCCGATACTAACCCAACGCGCACACAAAGCCGAAACGAGAAAACCAAGTCGAAATGGCCGTTCGGTCATTTCGACGAACACGTGGTGCGCGGCTCGAAAAACCTCCTGAAACGCACACCAAACGAACTCGGAATCGGCCCAAAATTTACCCACGCGCTCTACACGATGTCTAGATCCTAGAAAATGTACTCCCGCGTCGATTCTAGGTCCGTGGTGGAAACGCACACGCACTTAGAATCGGCGACGACGAAAAGCCCCAATTTTGCCCGAAATGCCCGTTTCTCCGCGACACGGCTTCCCGTGTCCAAACGGAGACACGCACTCACCCTCTAGACACCCGACAACGTCTACCTAGGTCCATCTAACCTAGGGCATCACCCAAAATTGGGCCAAATTCGGATTCCACCCGAATTCGACACAAAACCTAATGTCAAAGTCTCTAAACTCACCCAAACTAGTTCCAACTTCCTCCTACGGGTAGGGTTAGGGTCTAGGAGGGTTCTACAACACTAATTACACTACACAAAAATAATTAGGAAGGAGAAAGTTAGGTTTTACCTCTTGGGAGTTGGAATCCCAAGGCCAAAGTCTCACAATCCCTAGAATTCACATCCCTCAAGCTCCAAGCCACCAATTCTAGCTCTCACACTAGATCTAAGCTTCTCACATCTAGGTTAGAGAAAATGCAAGGTGAGGGTTAGCTTAAGGAAGAAGGAATGAAAGAAAGAAAGAAGAAAAGTGGAAGAAAACTTACTTTGGAGGAAGAAGGAGAAGAAGAAGAAGTAGAGAAGAAGAAATGAAGAAGAAGAAGTGGAATGAAGAGGAGGGGGGGCTGCTCCTTGCTGCTGGAATCGGGTGTAGTAGGTAGGGGCCGGCCAAATTAATAAAGGGGGGGGGGGGGTTTCACTAAGTTGCAAATTCCCAAAACGCCCCTACTCACTTGGTTTTGGGTTCCGGGTTCCAAATGCGCTCAAACTAGTTCCAAATCTCTCCAACTAACCTCCTAAAAATAAAATAATAATTCTAAGCCCCAAAATAATTCTCACAAGGGTACGGGCTGGGTCGGACATGGGTCCACTAGGGTCTGACATGGGTCCAGGCTAGCCAAAACCCTAAAACAATCAAAATAAAAAATAACACAAGCACTAATTAATTATAAATATAAATAATTAAATACAATACACTATTTATCAAATAAAAAAAAATATATCCTATTTTCTAGAATTGGGTAGTGACAAGCCTACCCTCCTTAAAATAATTTTGTCCTCGAAATTAAAGACGAAACTAGGACAGGAATGCAAAGAAAGAACCATACCTCAGGGCTCGAAGAGATAGGGGTATCGCTCGCGCATTTCATCCTCCCTCTCCCAGGTCGACTCCCCTGGAGAGTGATGCCTCCACGCGACGCGAACCAAGGGAATAGTCTGGTTCCTCAACACCTTCTCCCGCCGATCCAGAATCTCCACCGGCTGCTCTGGATAGCTAAGAGTAGGGCCCACCTCGATCTCCGAGTGATCCAATACGTGACTGGGATCCGCCACGTACCGTCTCAACTGCGACACGTGGAACACATCATGAACTCCCTCCAGCGTAGGCGGCAACTCAAGCCTATACGCCACGGCGCCGACCCTCTCAAGAACACGGAAGGGTCCGACGAAACGTGGGCTAAGCTTCCCGCCTCCACCGAAGCGAATAGTGCCCCACGTCGGAGAAATCCTCAGGAACACCAGATCTCCAACCTAGCACAAACAAGGTCTCTGCACTTAGTCTAAAACAAGCAATCACAAGCAAACACAAGAACAAAATCTAGATTCTAAGCTATACCTCGAACTCCAAAGGTCTCCGGTGGCTATCGGCCCAATGCCGCTGCCTGTCCTGCGCCACCCGAAGTCTATCTCTAATGAGCTTGACCTTCTCCGCTGCATCGACCACTATCTCCGGGCCAAGCAAAGCTCTCTCACCTACATCATCCCATGACAACGGAGTGCGACACCTCCGTCCATACAACGCCTCAAAAGGTGACATCTCGATACTGGCTTGGTAGCTGTTGTTGTAAGCAAACTCTACCAAGTGCAAGTGATCCTCCCAAGAGCCTCTGAAATCCAAAACACAGGTCCGAAGCATGTCCTCAAGTGTCTGAATGGTCCTCTCTGACTGACCATCTGTCTGTGGGTGATACGCACTACTAAACTTGAGCTGGGTGCCCAAGCTAGCCTGCAGACTCCTCCAGAAATGCGAAGTAAAGCGACTGTCCCGATCTGATACTATGCTCACTGGAACTCCATGCAGTCTGACTATCTGGCGCACATACATCTCTGCTAGTCTCTCTGTAGACGTACCCACTTTGAATGGTAGGAAGTGGGCCGATTTGGTCAACCTGTCCACGATGACCCAAATCGCATCTTTCCCGCCTGGAGAACGGGGAAGTCCAGAAACAAAATCCATGGTCACATGCTCCCATTTCCACTCCAGAATGGGTAACGGCTGGAGTAATCCTCCTGGCCTCTGCCTCTCCGCCTTCACCTGCTGGCACACTAAGCATCGGGATACGAAGCGCGCTACCTCTCGCTTCATCCCGTACCACCATACATGCTGTCTCAGATCTCTATACATCTTGTTGGCACCGGGATGCATAGAGTACTGGGATCGATGCGCCTCCTGGAGAACCTCCTCGCGCAACGACCCACTCGGCACGCACAACCTGGTACCGTGCCGCAATGAACCATCATCAGCAATGGTGAAGTCGTTTGCTAAACCCATCTGAACCTGCTCCCTGATGCTCCTCAGGGACTCATCCTCAAACTGTGTAGTCCTGATCCGGTCTACCAACTCTGACTGAATCTGCAGTCCCCACATCTGCATCTCAACTCCAGGCACTATCACCTCAATGCCCAAGCTCTCTAGATCTGCCAGAAGATAACGATCTGTAGTCAGGCACATAGCTACCGGATACCTGCTCAATGCATCCGCAACTACGTTCGCCTTCCCTGGATGGTACTGCAATGATATGTCGAAGTCTTTCATCAACTCCAACCATCTCCTCTGCCTCATGTTCAGCTCTTTTTGGGTAAACACATACTTCAAGCTCTTGTGGTCTGTGAAGATCTTCACACGCTCTCCGTATAAATAGTGTTTCCACAACTTCAGAGCAAAAATGACCGCTGCCAACTCCAAATCGTAGGTAGGGTAGTTCTTCTCATGAGGACGTAATTGCCTGGAAGCATAGGCAATCACCCTCCCATTCTGCTGCAACACACAACCCAGTCCCTTCCCCGATGCATCACTATAGATAGTGAATCCTCCAGAACCTGATGGCAATGTCAACACTGGAGCTGTCGTCAACCTCCTCTTCAGCTCATCAAAGGTGATCTGGCACTCCTCTGACCAAACAAACTCCACGTCCTTCCGAGTCAGCCTGGACAACGGCTCTGCAATCCGGGAAAAATCCTGAATAAATCTCCTGTAGTAGCCTGCCAGTCCCAAGAAACTTCTGACCTCGGCTACTGAACTCGGAGCACTCCATGCCTCAACTGCCACGATCTTTCTCGGATCCACCGAGATACCCTCTCCAGTCACCACATGACCAAGGAATTCAACCTTGTCAAGGAAGAACTCACACTTCGAGAGCTTTCCATAAAGCTCCTCCTTCCTGAGAGTCTCCAGCACTATCCTCAGATGCTCCTCGTGCTCCTTTGGGGTCTTCGAATACAACAAGATATCATCTATAAACACCACCACAAACCTGTCCAGATGCTGATGGAACACCTTGTTCATCAGATTCATGAACACTGCCGGGGCATTAGTCAACCCAAACGGCATCACCAAGAACTCATACTGTCCATATCTGGTCCGAAAAGCTGTCTTCGGAATATCCTCCTTCCTGACTTTCACCTGGTGGTAGCCTGTCCTCAGATCAATCCTGGAAAACACCCTCGCTCCGCTTAACTGGTCAAATAGATCATCAATACGCGGCAGCGGATACTTGTTCTTGATTGTGAGGTTATTCAGAGCCCTGTAGTCGATACACATCCGTATCGACCCATCCTTCTTCGGCACAAAAAGTACCGGAGCACCCCACGGAGAAGAACTAGATCTGATAAATCCCTTGTCCTGAAGCTCATCCACCTGCTTCTTCAACTCTATCAGCTCACTGTTGCTGACTCTATAGACGTGCTGGGATATCGGCTCCGCGCCTGGCACCAAGTCTATAGAGAACTCCACGTCTCTGTCCGGAGGTAACCCTGGCAACTCCTCCAGAAAGACATCGATATACTCCTCTATCAGTGGATGTAGCGACCTCGGCTCTACCACCAGGGCTCCGCAGAAGACTCCCTCGGTCTGCTCCGCTGCTCCTCTGGCAAACTGAAACTCTGGCTCACCCGGCGGACTAAACAAAACTCTGCCTCCACGATAATCTATACTAGCACAATGCGTACTCAACCAATCCATTCCGAGTACAATATCGTAGCTCGGAAGTGGCATTACGAGTAGGCACACACTCAACTCCCGGCCTCCCAAGGTAACTCTCCGGTCTCTGCAAACATCACGGACTAGGATGATACCACCTCCGGTCGTGATCTTGCAGAGTCTAGCTAAAGGTTCAGCAACAAGATGGTGTCTAACAGCAAAAGATACAGACACAAAGCTATGGGAAGCACCGGAATCAAATAAAGCAAGTGCTGGAATGGAATCAAGGAGAACAGAACCTGAGATAACATCACCAACTGGCTCGGCCTCGTCCACTGTCAGGGCAAAAGCTCGCCCCTGCTGTCCTCCTCGGTGCTGCTGCTGGTGCTGGGCGAACCTCTGCTGCTGAGTCTGCAAAGGCGGTCCTCTCTGCTGCGCTGCAGGTGCTCTGGCTGGTGCCCTCTGAGCGGTTCCTCCGCCCTGAGCTGTACGGGCAAGCGCTGAAGGATAATCCTTCAGCTGGTGGTCTGCGGCGCCACATAATAAATATCTGCCCAGCCTCTTTCTGCATATGTCCCATCCGTGCCCTGGCTTCCTACAGAAAGGGCAAACGATGGGCTGCCTCTGGCCCTGCTGCTGACCCTGCCTCTGCTGCTGGGGCGCCTGCCGGAAGGGCGCCCGACCCTGACCCTGGTGCTGTTGGGTCTGCTGGAATGGCCTCTTGGCCGGGCCTGCACTGCTGCCTGCTCCGGAAGTGTCTCTGCCCCTCTTCGTCTTCAGCTCCAAATCATCCTCAGCCCTCTGAGCATCGCTGACAATCTGCTCGAAGGTCGCCTCACGGTCGCTCCTAGTCAAGGACTTGACCGCCATGGCTAAGCCCTTGCGGAACTTCCGCGCCTTCGCTGCCTCTGACAACCCCTCAACAAATCTGCCCAGACGGCAGAACTCCGCTGCATACTCATCCACTAGCATACTCCCCTGGACGAGCGCCTCGAACTGACTCTCTAAGGCACTGAGAGCCACGTCCGGGAAGAACTTCTCCTTGAAAAGCTTCTTGAAAGCCTCCCAAGTCAATCCCGGAGCTGCTATCCGCGTATCCGTGCGGAACCAAGTGAGGGCAAGGTCGAACATCTGGCTGTCCGTTGCTTCTATCTGCATGCTGGCTGGGATCATCGCCAGCCGAAAGATGCCCTCTATATGCTCGATCCAGTCGTCGGCATACAGGATCCCCTCTGTGCCGCGGAACTCCTTAGGCCGCATCCTCTGAAAATCGATGATAGTACCCGGCCTAGGATACTGAGCCTGCTCTGGCTGTGGCTGGATCTGAGCCACTCTGTCGACCGCTGTCAAAGCCACCTGATGAGCATTCTCAATGCCCATCCTCATAATATCTGCCTGGCGGTGCTGCGCATCCATCATCTCTCGGAAGAACGCGAACAGCTGTGTAGCATCTACTGGCGCAGGCGGTGGTGGAGGAGGTACCACCGGGACAACTGGGGTGGCTCTCAGATCAATGGGAGTAAGGGGATCTCCGAGAGAAACTGAAGCTCCCTCAACCGCAGGAGTGGCGAGTGGAGCGGTAGCGGCTGCCGGAAGTCGAGCAGGTCGAGAAGTGGCAGACCTCTCGGTGGCAGCTGCTGGGGCGGTGCGCTGAGATCTGGTCTTCGGAGGCATCCTGAACACAGATCAAAAGAAGTCAATATAGTGCAAGAAACGATAACATCAATGAAGGACAGTGATGTTGCAAAAGAAAACAATTTCAGAAAAATTAAAGATAGCAAAAGGAAGTAGGAAGGGTCCTAGTTGTGATTGAGCACACTCTCTCTCAGCCTATCTCCTATATCCTATAGCAGGTAAACTAAAAAGCAGACCTGCATGGGCCACCACCAAAAACGTGTCACGACCCGCACCCGAAAATCGGGCATGAGCCGTGGGTACGTCCAGCCTACGCCGCAGAATCGGCGGTAGAACGCTGTAAAGGTCCGTTCTAGGTCAACCATATCTATCTATATCTCACTGAAAAATCCGGCATGACCTCTCCAAAAGGAGGGCAAAACCACGCAATATATATATCAAAATAATCTTCTCCCGAAGGAGGGCAACCACGCAATATATATATGAATCTCAATCACAAAATCTAGGGGAAGAAATAAGCACGATATGATATAAACAAAGAAAACCAGAACCAAGAGAGCAAGACAAACCAAAATAATACAGTCCAAGTCTAAAAGCAACAACATCTCACAGAAGCACAAAAGAATAAGTACAGTCATCCAAAATACAAACCACAAGGAAAACCCAGGAAACCCACCTAGCTAACTAGGGTGCTATCGGCGTCTCCTCGGCGCACTCCTCCTCGATCTCAGGGTCACAACAGTCGTCAACACCAGGCCCGTAGAACGTAGGGCAATAGTCCTCAGGATCCTCTGGAAAAAATATGCCCAGTCAGGACTGGAGCGAAGTACATAACTCTGAAAGCAACTCCAAATGCATGGTAAGGTGTATATGACGAGCAATAGAAAAGTAATCAAGATGCACAGGAAATAAATATATGCTGGAGCACAAGAAGTAGCTGCAATGTAAACTGGAGAACAATACAAGTAGTGGAAAAGTAACCGCAGGTGAGAAACATGAATACTAGCTAAGTGCCTTGAGCACAAGTTCGTTATATGATCGGCTTAGGTTGCACATGAAAGTCACTACGATAACTCCGTTATGCGTGAGTTGCATAACCGACATACACATGAATACTGTTTGGCTTTGATCATATAACCAACTCACTACTCCCCTCCCCCACTAATACCATTGGATCCAACCACAACACGCTACGTACATGATAATAGCTCGCGCACACGAAGGCGAGAGCACAAGAAGCACATGATAGCACATGATAATCAATACCCGAAGCACATGATGAAATACACGTGATAGAGTACCCGCTGAACACGGTAAGGGGGATAGCACCTCATGACGGGATCCACTAGTACCAGCTCGTGTAATAATGTGTCAGAATCAAGTATTACAGTTCTAGAACAAATGATATAAACGCTATCATGAAATGGAAACTATCAGAGGTAGGTACTCGCCTGATGTCCTGAGCAACTGATGAGAATCGAGGTCCGGACCGGTGACGCAAGGACCTAATGTGAAAAGCAAGGATTAAACAGGGTTCTAAGCATTTAAACTGATATAAAATAACTAAAAACAGGCTTCTAGGGCTATTCTAGGTCGAACGGGTCAAACCGGTGAAAATCGGGTCAAAAGTCAACCCGGGGTCCAAAAAGTCAACTCCAGGTCAAAACTAGGTCAAACGTTGACTTTTACGGTCAACGAGGACAAATTTGGTCAAAGCTAGGTCAAATTAGGGTGGCCCTGAAATTCTAGGTCAAACCGAGCTCATTAAGCCACTAAACTCACAAACTCGCCTAATCGAGATACCGGGATACCCTCGGTATCCGATACCTCGCCCTAGGCCACGCACCCCGCCTAAACCCGCTAAAACCTATACTAGCACGCGTAATTATATATATATAAACATATAAAAATCACTCCCAAGCATTTCCTAGGCTAATGCTCAAATACCCCGCTCGAAACTCAATACCTTGAATATCTCAAGGTATCGAGATACCTCGGTATCTCAAGGTATTGAGGTTTCGCTCTAAAACCCTCTAACTAGCTACCTAGCTATTAATTATGCACCTAGTTATTAATCTAGGCTAGGAAATATAGATATCTACCATATTTATATATATCTAAGTATGTATATACCTATGTATATAGATATCCACACACATTTACCCGATTACCCATTATCTTACCTATACACCTATATATGTATATAACTTAGGCATATAGATATTTATATCTCTTAGATAGGTATATCTAAGAATCTAGTTATCTACCTATCTAGTATCTATCTATCTATCTAAATACCTAGCTATCTATCTATCAATATATCTTATCTACCTAACTACTTATCTATATATCTAATCTATAATACTATCTATCTATCTATCTATCTATCTATCCTACTATCTATTAAACCCATTTCTAACCATCTTCCTATCTATCAACATAGGTATATATATATCAATCTCTCACTCTCCCTCACTAGCTCTACTGTTACTGCTCCCTGTGCTCAAAATGCTGCTGCTGCTCGCTGTTATTGCTGCGCTGCTGCTGCTCCTCTTGGCACTGCTGCTGCTGCAGTTCCCTGCTGCTGCTGTGCTGCTGCTGCAGTGCAGCAGCAGCTGCAGCCACTGCTTGCTGTCCCCCCCCCTTTCCTCTCACATACACACACACACACATCCATATATATACATATATATATCACTATCTATATATATATATACATACATATATATCTATATATCTATAACTAGATATCTATATATATACACTCATCTACACACTCTAACACACACACTAACACACTCACACACTAATACACACACACACTCACAACACTAACAACACACACACACATAAATATATATATATATATATATATATATCTACACACACTCTCAACTATATATATATACATACACCTATATATATATATATACATACACACACACAAGCACACTTACACATATACATATATATATATACACATAGACATATACATATACAAGTACATAAATATAAATACACACATATATATATATATAAATATATATACATAAACACACATACATATATATAAATATATATATATAGACACATATCAATACAAACACAACCACGCACACAACACTCAAACCACACGCCCTACTCACGCCCAACGACCCCGACACTCACCAATACCCTAAAATATATAAAATATAGCCCGAAAACTCTAGTACACACTCCCCGATACTAACCCAACGCGCGCACAAAGCCGAAATGAGGAAACCAAGTCGAAATGGCCGTTCGGTCATTTCGACGAACACGTGGTGCGCGGCTCGGAAAACCTCCTGAAACGCACACCAAACGAACTCGGAATCGGCCCAAAATTTATCCACGCGCTCTACACGATGTCTAGATCCTAGAAAATGCGCTCCCGCGTCGATTCTAGGTCCGTGGTGGAAACGCACACGCACTTAGAATCGGTGACGACGAAAAGCCCCAATTTCGCCCGAAACGCCCGTTTCTCCGCTACACGGCTTCCCGTGTCCAAACGGAGATACGCACTCACCCTCTAGACACCCGACAACATCTACCTAGGTCCATCTAACCTAGGGCATCACCCAAAATTGGGCCAAATTCGGATTCCACCCGAATTCGACACAAAATCTAATGTCAAAGTCTCTAAACTCACCCAAACTAGTTCCAACTTCCTCCTACGGGTAGGGTTAGGGTCTAGGAGGGTTCTACAACACTAATTACACTACACAAAAATAATTAGGAAGAGGAAAGTTAGGTTTTACCTCTTGGGAGTTGGAATCCCAAGGCCAAAGTCTCACAATCCCTAGAATTCACCTCCCTCAAGCTCCAAGCCACCAATTCTAGCTCTCACACTAGATCTAAGCTTCTCACACCTAGGTTAGAGAAAATGCAAGGTGAGGGTTAGCTTAAGGAAGAAGGAATGAAAGAAAGAAAGAAGAAAAGTGGAAGAAAACTTACTTTGGAGGAAGAAGGAGAAGAAGAAGAAGTAGAGAAGAAGAAATGAAGAAGAAGAAGTGGAATGAAGAGGAGGGGGGGCTGCTCCTTGCTGCTGGAATCGGGTGTGGTAGGTAGGGGCCGGCCAAATTAATAAAGGGGGGGTTTCACTAAGTTGCAAATTCTCAAAACGCCCCTACTCACTTGGTTTTGGGTTCCGGGTTCCAAATGCGCTCAAACTAGTTCCAAATCTCTCCAACTAACCTCCTAAAAATAAAATAATAATTCTAAGCCCCAAAATAATTCTCACAAGGGTACGGGCTGGGTCGGACATGGGTCCACTAGGGTCTGACATGGGTCCAGGCTAGCCAAAACCCTAAAACAATCAAAATAAAAAATAACACAAGCACTAATTAATTATAAATATAAATAATTAAATACAATACACTATTTATCAAATAAAAAAAAATATATCCTATTTTCTAGAATTGGGTAGTGACATATGGGCAATAACATGATTGGCATATCCTAGGGTTGATTATGTATGACTCAGATTCTGGCTAGTTTATTCATTTTATTTTTACTAACATCATGGTCATCTGTATATTATAGTTTGTGATGCTTTACTATTATATTTCAGCCGATCTTACATCTTGTTATTATTCCTGTTGTTCTTGTGATTGAGACACTAGAGTTTGTTGGACCTAGGCTTGACTGTTGGTTTGTAGTAGTGACCCCTCATGTCTTTCAGCTTCACCGTATATGCAGAGTACCGGTGTGCTCTAAGTATACGTAGCTGGCCTTGTCAGTCCCGCTCTCCAGTATTCTGGTTCTGGGACGTGACAAAAAGTTGCCTATAATGCTTCTCATGAATATTTTTCTGAGATACAGATAACGACGCACCAGTTAAGTTCCCATAGGTATTACATCATATACCACGGGCATATCATGTTTCATCCAACTGATCGTGCATGTTATGTGATATTTCGGGTTGAAACGGATGATTCTCAGGGAGACTTTGTGTTTGAGTCGTACTAGAGCCAATGCACTTGCTAGAGTCTGTTCTCTGATTTTTAGTTGGACTTCCATATTTCATACATAGAGCGTGGCACACGTCTCATTCGATTTTATCGATAGTTGATAGTAATTTATTGAATAATTATAAAGTTTAATTCAGTATGAATGTGTGTTTCTCATATTTTGTTCAAATTATGCTGTACTTAGTGATAATGTTTATATACATTGATGGAGAACCTCTCATATTTTCCACTAATCATATAATTTTGAGGAGCATTGATTCCAACATGGAACTTCATATGATGATAGTTTGTGTCACATGCATACACGTGTCAAAATTTTAACTATATACCGAACTCGAGTGACTCTTGTGGTTACCTAGAAGAGGTATAGGACCATGACTGGGTGACGGAAGATCGGTGGATCGAGCCACAAAGACATATTATTCCATCCATTTATAAATGGTGACAGTTGGAAACAGTGGACCCAAAAGACATGCAACACAACGTGCACAAAGTCCCGAACGTTACATCGGACATTTAAAAAAGAAAAAATCAACTATCTAGAATGGAGCAAGCAATCAACAAGCTTGTTATAGATCCTCAAACTATTTAACAACAAGCCATAGGTCATTTTAGAGCAGTCCCAGAACCCCCGATGCTTGATTTAGATATCTCGTTAGATTATCTTGTAGCCACCGATAGTCAGAGACATGCACTTCATTAGATTTTGCAACAATTCATAAAACTTGTGAGAGAATAAAGCTTGTGTGTAACAAAAAAAAAAAAAAAAAATTCGAAAAAAAAAAAACCTCTCACTTAATAGCTCAGCATTTGATTGTTGTAATGCAATGTGTTTGATTTCACCAGTGTAAAATCGACCATTGGTATAAAAAAAAAATTTAACAATGAAAAAAAAATCAGCATTTCTGCAGTAAAAACGTCAGATTTTTTGGTGTTTTCATTGATTAAAAAAATCAATGAAAATACACGTTATAGAAAAGAATCAGGTGAAGTTGACTGGAGCTTGACACTTGACAAACTACACCAGCAAATACACTCTATTCAATAACAAGAGCAAATCACGAGTCCAAGTAATGCATACAAAGATGAGATCGGAACACATGCGTTTGGATGTAGTTTAAACTCAACTTTTTGAGTTAAAAACATAAAATATGGCCTAAATAGTATTTGGTTGCCTAACATTCAATATGTACTTTAAATTTTTTTTTTTTTTCCCACAAAAACGGTGTTTAATCTTAGTTTAGACGAGTAAAAAAAAAAAAAAAAAATCTAAATGTTTCTTAAAACAAATTTTCTACTTTCCTTCCGGTCCCAACTACAAAGACAATACAAAATTTAATTTAAAACAATATTTTATGAAAATATTTTACCAAATCGAATCTTTAAATTTTTGTTTCTTAAATTTATTTTTTAATACAAGTAAACAATTTGTAAAACTATAAAACAATTTTATAACTTTTTCTTTAAAATTTGTTCTAAAATCAAAATATCTGAAAACTCAGGAATGCAAAATCTTATAGTGCCACAGGCAAATTATCATCATCTAGCAAGGACGGAACCAGAAATTCGATTTTGGCTGGACTAGGTATGGCCGTATGAGCCGACTCACATGAAAAAAAAAATTTAATTCGAAAGGTATATCATCCCTTACTCATGACAGCCCATTAGAACTGTCAAAAATATTGACAGTCCTATCTATTGGAATGACTGTCAATCTTTTAACAGTCTTAAAAATGTATTAAGTCCTACCTATTGAAAAGACTGTCAATTTTTTTGACAGTACTAAAGATTTAGGATTGTCAATTTTTTTTTAAAGTCCTACCTATTTGAAGGACTCGCAAAAAAATTTGACAGTCCTAAAAATTGGACTGTCCTGAGTAACTTGGGATGAGCCAATAGAAATAACAAAAAAAAAAAAAAAAAAAAAAAACTCTCGAAGAATATTTATATATGGAAAAAAATAGGGTGGGCTCCACTATGTGGGTACACCTTGTCGCCTAGTGGATAAGGAAAAACAATAGGAGACAGCATGTAATGACTCAATAATAGAGTTTGGTGGCACAGTGGCAGTCATGTAATAACTGAACTCTGAACATAATTCTTTCTCAAAACAGAAGCTCCCAAGTCCCAAACTACGATTTCCAAAAGTAGAGGAGTACACTACCTGGCAAACTTCTAGAAGAGGTACTCTTCTGAAGCAAGTAAGCAAAGAGATGACAGTAGATCTGTCACATTATTGTCTTTCCTTTCTCTATGATGTGCTTTTTATCTCTATGACATTAATGAGAACCTTCTATGATTCATATTGTCAAATTTTCCACTAGTACTATATAACTTGCTCAGTATAAAACATCATGAATGCTAGAATTATTTGTTTCCTCAAATTTTATGTTCTTCTAGGTATTCCTGATCTTCTTTTTATTTTATGCTTTAGATTTGTGCATTACTTCTTGTTGTTGTAGATTTTGTGTAGTAGCTTGTGAAAATGGTGAAGTCAGTTTCAGTTCATTGAGCTGGAAAAAAAAAAAAAAAAAACAGTGGAATGGACTTGGGGCCTTTTACAAGTGAATTGCATGATCTGATCTCTAGAGAAAAATGATATTTATGGAACTTATTATCAAATCTATATGGAAAAATGATATTTGATTTGTGATATGATTAAGATACTTCCTCAATGCATGACTGATTCATTTATGGGAAATTCTTGTCATGAGCTTGAAACTTGACATCTGGTATCTTGAAGTGAGATGCGGATCTGTCATTCTTTCTGTATCAAAGGTTGTCAATGTCCTCTGCATTGTTTGAATTGTTTTAGCAACTTCTTAATTTCATCAAAATTAAGCTTGTTAATTCTTTGTTTGTTTCGATTGCATGGTATCTCTTGTCATTCACCAAATGTTAGGGATTTCTTTCAGGTTGGGTGCTTGAGTTTTGTCTAAAATGAAAAGTTTACTCTTCCAATTTCGAATGTTGCGGCAAACAAGAGCAAAGAGACTGATTGTAGTAGCGGGACTTTTCGTTACAGTTTTCCTTTTACTTAAGACCTTCACAGTTCCATCAAGAATTTATTTGCATCCTAAGTTTCAGAGTCCTATAAACCCTGCGCTTGACGATTCTAGGTTATTGCCAAGAGAAGATGCTTCTATTACTTCTCTTAGGGTTGGTAAGCCCTCTCTTTTAAGTGATTCTAGAAGTCCGACCGACTCGTCACTAGTTGTCAAGGAGACAGAGGATTCTGAATTCTCCGATACCGGAAGTGAAACCAAAAGAATGGAGGATGATTCCGACGGAGGTAACGACTCAGATGACGATATTGACCTCGATGAGGAAGGAGACACCGATAATGAGTTCTCATTTGACTTGGGTGATGGTGTTATGCTGAAGAAGGGTAAGGACCCAGTTGGAGGGTTAGTCACACTAGAACGGGTAACGGAGAAAAAACACAAGGTACAAATGGACAAAGCTGCTGAAGCAGGGGATACTGCTCTCGTGTCGGATACGACTAGCATACCAATTCAGAGTCTGGTGCTTGAACAAACCAAAAGCTTAGATGATGACTCTGTGCCCACCATATTTAACAGGTCTAGTGGTCAAGCACCAGGAGAAAAAGGGAAGATACTTGTAAATCCATCTGGCCAGGTATCAACTGAAACACTTGACAAGGATGAAACATCTCATTTGACCACTTTGAATGCTAACTTTACTGGAATTAGTAGTATTCCCTTGGTAAAAAAGAAGAGAAGGATGGTGCCTCCAGTGTCTGTATCGGAAATGAATCGCTTGCTGTATCGGAATCGTGCTTCTTATCGTGCAATGGTACATGCTTGTTAAACTAAAAAGAATTGCTACTGTTTGAGGAGATCCTCTTATTTTGATTTGCTAATACTGATCTTTTCTTTGCAATTTTAGAGACCTCAGTGGTCCTCAGTGCATGACAAGGAGATGCTGGCTGTGAAGGTACAGATAGAGAATGCGCCCATGGTGAAGACGGACCGAAAACTTTATGCGCCAGTTTTTCGAAACGTTTCCACATTTAAAAGGTGCCTGCACTGCCAAATTAATGTGACATAACTAAGCTCAATCATGAGTTTGACAGCATTGTGTGTAATCCCTATACTCTCTCTTATGTTATGTTTGTTATGAACTATTGTTGTCGGTCTACTGACACGGAATACAGATAAGGACACCATGTAGATATATACAATATACAAACATTTTCAGAGAGGTACAATAAGTAGTCAGTCACCTATGTTGCATGATACGATCACGGATACTGGCCCGAACAGCGTTTTCCTGTATCCATGTAACATAGTTGTTGGTAAATAGTTTATTTTCTGCAACCATTTTTTTTGAAAACTCTTCTGAAGGTAATAACAAGATACTAGTATGTATGCAGTTTTAGTTAACTTCGAAATTGTATAGCTGCGTTGGCCATTCTAAAGCCAAAATCAATGAAAAGTACCAAGGTTCGCAGTATAAGTATCTGAATCGGTATCTATGAATATCAGGTTCGGCAGGATCGGCAATATCAGCGGTTTCGGATCGGAATATCGGATATTTTGGTGTCATAAAGCAAATAATTATTAATAAATTATTAACATTTTAGAAAATATATTTTATATATTTAGTTATAATTTTAAGTATTTCCAGTGTTGTTTCTTATTAGTTTTGAAATTGGATGAATAGTAGTCACCCTTGCCGATTGGTTTATATGCGATAGATAAATTTTCTTCTTTTACATGTTTTTACAACCTTACCATGCTTTTAGTTACACACTTATTGATTGGCCTTTTCGTTCAATTTTCTTTGCCAAATTGATTGAAAAAGAGACCCACAATGTCGGTATTGGTCAGTATCGGATATCGGTCGGCATCGTCAAACCATATCGGTATCGGCCAATACTGCAAACTATGATGAAAACATGGAGTACTTAAGTATTTGCTCAATGCAGGAGCTATGAACTGATGGAAAGGACATTGAAGGTCTATGTATACAAGGAAGGACAGAAGCCCATATTCCACGAGCCACTCCTCAAGGGCATATATGCTTCCGAAGGATGGTTTATGAAGCAGATGGAGTCGAATAAGCAGTACATTGTGAGAAACCCCAAGAAAGCTCACCTCTTCTACATGCCCTTCAGTTCGCGGCTTCTGCAGTTTGCACTGTACGTGCGCAATTCCCACAGCCGAAAAAATATGGACCAGCACTTGAGGAACTACGTTGATTCAATAGCTTCGAAGTATCCTTTCTGGAATAGAACAGGAGGAGCAGACCATTTTCTTGCTGCCTGTCATGACTGGGTACATACACTTCTTGATACTAGCCATGATCCATCAATGCTTAGCAACATTCTGGTCTCTGTATTTAGTCTAACATTCTAAAATTTGTTTCAACTTCAGATACATTATTTACATAAACATGATATGGAGTGTAGCTATATGAAATCTCTTCTCGTTTGCGTGTTAGCACCTACGTTGCACGGATACTGCCCAGAAGGGCATGCGTATCCGTGCATGTATCTGTATCCGACACGTATTGGATATGATACTTTTTGACAGTTCTATCAGATATGGCTCACCTATGTTTAGGTTCCAAATAGCAAAATTTTGGTCTCTGTATTTAGTCTAACATTCTAAAAAATTGCTTCTACTTCAGATACATTATTTACATAAACATCAGAGATATGGAGTGTAGGTATATGAAATCTCTTCTCGTTTACTAGTTAGCACCTACGTTGCACGGATACTCCTCGGGAGGGCATATATATCCGTGCATGTATATGTATCCGACATGTATCAGTCAAGATACTTCTTTGACAGTTCAATCAAAATTGCTTCTACTTCAGATACATTATTTACATAAACATCAGAAGATATGGTGTGTAGGTATATGAAATCTCTTCTCGTTTATGAGTTAGCACCTACGTTTGCATGGATACTCAAACTCCTCTGGAGGGCATGCGTATCCTTGCATGTATGTGTATCCGACACGTATCGGATATGATACTTCTTTGACAGTTCTATCAAAATTGTTTCTACTTCAGATACATTATTTACATAAACATCAGAAGATATGGAGTGTATGTATATGGAATATCTTCTCGTGCAACTATGTTGCACGAATACTCCTCGGGAGGGAATTCGTATCCGTGCATGTATCTGTATCCGACACGTATCAGACACGATACTTCTTTGACAGTTCTGTCAGATATGGCTCACCTATGTTTAGGTTCCAAAGGGAGGCAGAACATAGTTGACATGTTCATGACTGTGGCAAACATAATTGACATATGAAAAGCAACATAAATCCTTTCTAGAACTCTCGGAACCTAGTTACTAACTTACTATCCAAAACATGCTTAAACATAGAAACTATATAGTCTAATGTTTATAGAACATATGTATATAAGTATGTTTTCATGTGTATATAATTGTACTTATGTCATTCCCATATCCGCTATTTTCTAGAGTAAGGTAGTATCCTGAATACAGGTAGTATCCTGAATACACATCTTGCCCGTATCCGAATCCTTGTTGCTAGAGAACAGAGTAAAGAGATCTTCCACCCTTCAAATTTAAAACTACTTATTGCTAGAGTACAGAGCAATATTCTTGTCACTATATTTTAACATTCTACAAATTGCTTCAAACTTCAGATACATTATTTACATAAACAACAGAAGATATGGAGTGTAGGTATATGGAATATCTTCTCGTTTACGTGTTAGCACCTGTGTTTGCACGGATACTCCTCAGGATGGCACGCATATCCTTGCATGTATCTGTATCCGACACGTATCGGATACGATACTTTCTTTGACAGTCCTGAATACACATCTTGCCCGTATCCGAATCCTTGTTGCTAGAGAACAGAGTAAAGAGATGATCTTCCTTGTTGCTTGATGACAGGCACCATCTGAAACAAGACACACAATGGCGCGCGCCATCAAAGCCCTCTGCGTAGCTGACCTCCGTAAAGGATTCCAGCTCGGCAAAGACGTCTCCCTCCCCGAAACCTACGTCCGTTCAAGGAACCCCCTCAGGGATATCGGGGGCGAACCCGCCGGCAGCAGGAGAATCCTGGCCTTCTTCGCGGGGAACCTGCACGGGAGGCTCCGTCCGGTCCTGCTCCAGCACTGGGGGCAGAACCGGGATCCCGACATGAAAATCTCCGGCCCGCTCCCGCTCCCCCGCGGAGCGGGCAGAAGGACGGCCTACATGAACTTCATGAAGAACAGCAAGTACTGCCTCTGCCCGAGGGGCTACGAGGCCAACAGCCCCCGGGTGGTCGAGTCCATATTCTTCGAATGCGTGCCCGTGATCATAGCCGACAACTACGTACTGCCTCTCTTCGAGGTGCTGAACTGGGAGGCATTCTCGGTCGTAGTTCTGGAGGAGGATGTGCCCAGGCTGAAGGAAATACTGGCGTCGATACCGGAAGAGAAGTATGTCTCGTTGCAGGAAGGGGTGAAGAGGGTGCAGCAGCACTTCCTGTGGCATGCTAATAAGCCAGTGAAGTATGATTTGTTCCACATGATTCTTCACTCAATTTGGTTCAACAGAGTGCATAATGTGAGGACCAGATGAACATAATTTTTCGGGTTTCTCGCGCGGGAAGGCCTAACATCAGAACTCAGCAGTGCGAAGATGTTCAAATTCCTTACAACCCTCTCTTCATGCTCACAAAAAATGTGGGAAGAAATAGTGCTTTGTGTCTAATATGTTAATGAGAGAGATCTAAGCACTTGGTCACAATGATGGTGATGGATGGAAAGTTGTTGTTGTTAATGTTTTTTTTTTATTCAATAATGGTAAGTTTACTATCAAATGCTTACAACCTTCTTACAACCCTCTCTCATCCCTGCTATGTGGGCCGTATCCAGTTTCACTTCTCTCTCCAATGAACGGCTGGCACGTGACATTTCTGTCACGTGGTGGCCACCCAGACAACCACCTCTCCCCCCTCCTCCAATGGACGGCCGTCACGTGGACACCACGTGGCAGTTGTAAGAGAGTTGTAGGTATTTGGTTGTAGTCATAGTATAACCTTTTTTTATTTTTGTTACTGGCTGCATAGATTTTTTTTTTTTCTAATTGTTAAGCATGGGAGTGAGGGTATAATAGAAAATATGAAACAAATAATAAAAATTCAGGTTATAAACTTTCTAATTGGACAAGTCAGGATCTAAACTCTAAGATGACATAAAATCCATGGTCTAAAATCTATTAGTCCATCTTTTTTATTACAAAACTAAATTGATTTTTCAATTTTATATATATATATATATTTTTTTTTTCTATCAAACGTGGACTATTAACAGAATAAGTAGTAGTCTCTACAAACCAATGTTTTAAAAAACGGACCAGACCGATCGGTTCAACTGGTTGAACCATGAATCCGAGACAATGTTGGTCCATTGATTTTTTAAAAATCGATAGTAAATATTTTTTTTTTTTTTAAATTCAATAACTAGAGGAAACTGAACTTAGACCACTTAAGATTAATGTACTGATTAAACTACTAATTGAGTTACTGGTCGAACCGAGATCCGATTCAGTGTCTTATCCAGATCGATTTTTAATTCAATTTTTATTTAAAACAATACTAAAATGCTAACCAAGCTCAACTTCATCCAAAGTCAACCAGTGGAGTCCACAGCAACACCGCCCCACCCCCCTACTTCTCCCAAAAAGTCCTTCCGACTCTACTCCAGCAACAGTTTCCAAGCCCCTTCGTTACTACCATAAATAGCAAAAACACGGAGAGGGAGTCTTTCAAAACCACAACAAACAACCCATAAAAAACCTCTCTCTCCCTCTCTCTCTTCTCTCTCTCTCTTTCTCTCTCTCTCAACCCCCCTTCCGACTGATCCCCGATATTCGCATTGTCCACTACGAGCCGGGCTCTCCATGGAGCCGAAACCCGCTACCAAGTGAATCTAAAAAAAAAAAAAAACCTAACCTTCATCTTCCCCACTCTCATCTAACGGCTTCTGTTTGCTCGCAGGCACCAGCTCTCCCCCGACGCTTCCCTGTCTTCCTCCGTCGACGATCCGGAGATCACGAGCGCTGGCTCCTCGTCGGCGTCGTCGTCGTCCGATCGGAACAAACGTCCGAGAAGTGTTAGTTCTCCATCACCTCCTCGATTTTGGTTATAAAGTTTTGATCTTGATGGTGATATGTGGTGTGTGATCTGTTGGATTCGAGCGGATTGTATGTGCATTAGCGTCCGGTAAAAAAAAAGGGTTTTACGATCCACGGAGATTTTGACTGTTAATCGATCGTTTGAGGAGTATGAAGAGTATATTAGTTTGGTTTCTAGGAAAATTGGGTGGATTTTTTTAAGAAGGTCTGATAAGTTTAGCTTTCCATCACCCCTCGGTTTTGGTAGGAAAGTTTTGATCTTGATCTTGATCTTGATGGTGATATGTGGTGTGTGATCTGTTGGATTCGAGCGGATTGTATGTGCATTAGCGACCAGTAAAAAATTAGGGTTTTACGAAGATCCATGAAGATTTTGACTGATAATTGATCGTTTGAGGAGTATGAAGAGTAGATCGATTGGTTTTTAGGAAATTTGGGTGGATTTTTTTTAAAGGTCTGATAAGTGTTAGCTTCCATCCCTTTTTTCTTTGTTTTCTTCGATTTTGATTGTAAAGTTATGATTTTCATGGTGATATGCCTTGTTTGATCTGTTGGATTCGAGCAGATTGCATGTGCATTAGTGTCCAGTGAAAGTTAGGGTTTTACGATTTACGAAGATTGAGATTGATTAGTGAGTCGTGACTCGTCTGAGGAGTAGCTTGATTGATTGGTTTTTAGGAAAATTGGGTGGATTTTTCTTTTCTTTTTTTTGTAAAAAGGTATTGTTTTTCTAAGTTGTCATAGGCGATTTAGGATTCTTCAAATTTGGAAAGGGCGATATTTGGCTCAGATGAAGATTTTGCATCAAAGAACAATGATCTTCGTCCCCTTTTGTTTCTTTGCTTCGATTTGATTGTGAAATTTTGATTTTGATAATAATATGTGTGCTTGATTTGCTGAGTTCGAGCAAATTGTACGTGCAGTGGTATCAAATTGAGAAATAGGGAGTGTGATTGATTAATATGTATGTGCTAGTTAGATTTTTGTTGATTAAGGATTGGAGTTGGATTTTCTCAAAGATACAATTTTATTTAAAGGAAAATTGGGAGGAATATTCTGGATGGTTGAGTGTATGTGGCGTTGTTTTCTTCTAAAAATAGTTTTGATGATAATATGTGGTCTTGAATCTTAATATGTTGAATTTGAGCAAAATGTATGTGCATTAGTATCAGATTGGAGAAATGTGATGCTTCTACTAGATTGATTAATTTGTGTCAGGGGTTTTGTTGATTAAGGTTTGGAGTTGGATTTTCAGATGTTCTACTCTACTATAAGGAAAATTTGGAGGAAAAATCAGGGTTGTTTAAGGCATGTGGCATTTGCTTCAGATTGGAGAAATGGGGAGCTAGATTGATTAATTTGTGTAAGTTATTGTTTTCACGATTAAGGTTTGGAGTTCGATTTTTGAAGGTTAGACTTTTGTAAGGAAAACTAGGAATTTTCTGAATTGTTCCATGCATGTGATATTTGCTTTGATTTTGATGGTGATATGTATTCAATTTGTTGCATTCTAGCAGATTGTATGTGCATTGGTTTACGGTTGGCAGCACTTTGGAGCTAAGGGTCCGCTTGGCAACCAAAAACTATTTGAAAGTTGGATACTTACTTTCTTTGAGTTTCTAGGAACTAGCTGAAGTAGGTTTCCGAAAAGGTCGTTGTCTGCTAGAAGATAGAGTAATGAAACTAGAGCAATATGATGACATGGCACTATTTAGATAGTATAACTATGGGCCATATAATTAGTGTGGATCACCTTTTTGTATAAGTAAGAATAGTAAATGTTGCCTCCTCTACTTTCTCTTAGTTCCCACAATTTTGGATGAAAACTAGATGAGCCCTTACTTTCCATCTTTTATGACATGGCATGAAGTTTTGGAACTTATTTCCAAGAAACAAACAAAACATCAAATGGAAACTACGAGGATTTGATTTTCGACTATTTTCCTAGCTTCCATGGTAGTTTCCGGTTACCAAACATGTCCTAAGTTGATTTTTGCGCAGGTGGGGGTTATGCTGATTAGTGTTTTGTGTTCAGTTTTTGATGATTCGACTTAATTGCTTATGCATTGAGGAGCAGGAAGAGTAGATTGATTGATCAAAGGAAAATTGGGTGAATCTTCTGAATTGTTTCACGCATGTGGCATTTGTCTTGGTAAATTAGCTTTCGGTATATGATTCTGAAATTTGACATGAATAAAGTGGAAAGGAAGCTTCTTGATGTAGATGAAGATTGTGCTTCAAAGAACAATGAGGGGACAAGTTTTTAACTTTGTTTTCCTTTTGAATGTGGTCATGGTATGCTCGATGCATTGTGCATATGGTATTTTGTGACAGTATGCAAATTATGCAATTCTTTTGTAAATATCATTGCCATTACAGAATAAACGAGTGACAAACTGAGTTGGCATAATTGAGATGGTCTCTCCCCCCTCTTGTTTCTTCCCCATAGATTATAGCAGCAATTTCTCTCCTTTATGAGAGTTAATAGCTGACCTTTCGTCTTTGGTTGAGAGGTGAGGACTAGATTTGGCACTCCACTGAGTGAAGTTTTTTGAACAGTCACAAGCATGAGAGTTGTTATCGGACATTTGAAATTATAGAAGTGATAGAAAGCATGGGTATGCATAATGGGTACAATGTCTTATTGTTTCCATGTCAGATACGTGTTAGACATGTCATAGACATTCCAAAAATACACTATGACGGGCCAAAACACTTGCAGTATCCGAATTGTGTCATTTATAGAGGTTGAGAAGATTTACTTAACTGTACAAAGACAAAGTTGAGAGGTTTAAAACGATAACGATATGAGGTACTGAACTGGATCTGCCATGGACCTAACTCTCCTCACCTCCCCTCCCCTCCCCTCCCCCCCACCCCAACCCCACTCCCCCACCGAATGGCTCTCATCTTTGCCCTCATAGAGAAGAGTGCCACAGTTGTACTCCTTTACATGAGTCAAATATCTTAACTACCGTCAGGTGGGACTAGATTTGGCACTCCACTGAGTGAATTAATCCCACTTGATGGAACATAATGGACAAGCGAGAGGTGCCGTTACATGAGGTCATTAAAGAGGTCTTTGACTAGCAACCATGTTACATCTCATGGGTCTTGTAGAAGATGGTCAGAACTTGACTCTAGATCCTTTGGCTCTAGCTTCTGTCAAAATCTCCTTTTTAAAGTATATCTGAGCAAGAACATACTGGATATTTTCTTCATATATCTAATATTTACAAAAACGTTAACAACCTTCAGTAATAAATGTATTGTTGCTAGCAATAGATGCTATATTGCATGAATATTGATATGAGTACAATATGGCATAATAAGAACATGATGACAGGGACACGATACGATTTTGGACCTACTGTATTTGGGGTATTTGTGTCTTGTCCTTCACAACATTGTTGTTGAGTGTCTGCTTACTAGATACTTTTCAGTTTGATAAACAAATCCGTTCTCCTTATACTATGGTTTATTATTAGTGCAAGTACTTTATCTTTTATTCGTTATATTACGTAATTAGTAAAAAAACAAGGAATTAATTGTTATCCATTGAAAAACATTGTGATATAGTCACTGAAACCAATATGACAATACACTACTTTGAGATTGTAATTTTCTTAATAACTGCTGTACCAATCTTTGAAGCAACACAAATTGTTGATACCAATACTCTTGAGAGTGAGTGTCAGGCACTAAGTGAAATATAGATGCATAAAGCCAAAGGCTGAATAGTGGATCTTATAATAACTCCTAATCCAAAACCCTTGAATAACAAAGAACCAAAGAAGGAAAATATAGGAAAATATAGAGGAGTGAGATTCAACTTTGATTACAGCCACCTGTCGATGCAGCCAATTTGTGTCATTTTTCCTACCCTTCTGGCACTCTTGAGACGATGTATGATTAGGATGGAATAAGGTAGTATCTTTAGACCAAATTTCTAGTTTCGGAACCTGACTGTAGTAAGAACCTAGGTTGCATAGACATTGAAGCAGCTCTGGATACATTTGGCATGAGTATTGAGGAAATATTAGGGTCACATTTGGCATGAGTATTGAGGAAATATCATATCAGTAACGAATACAACATGGATATGGTCCCATGGAGGTTATACATGCAACTTAGGCTTGGTTTGGGATTGCTGCTGCTTTTCAAAAAGCCATAGCAGAAGCGTTACAGTAGGTGGGAGGCAGCTGTCAAAAGTTGCCCCCCACAATTGAACGCTTTTCAGTTTTTTTTGATAGGCTGTTTAACCAAACAGCCTTGGACCACTTGCCAAGAAAAATAAAACCATAAGCAGTTTCCAATAAGCAATCCCAAATCCAGTCTTAGATAAGAACATACATTTATGTAGACTCAATTTACAATCAATTTCAAATTTCAAATTGTATGGTGCAGCTGTAGACTATTGTTATATAAGCCCACTAGACCATGGTAATTGTAATGGACTAATGGAGGCACTGTTCTGTTTTATTTTCCTTCCAAAAGAGTAAAATACAAGCATGTCTTGTGCAAATTGATGATCTTATTGCTTACCATAAATACTAGTATTGCTATATATTGTGGGGGGGGGGGGGGGGGGGGGTGTTCATAATAGTCCCCCCCTATTTAGCTTTATAATTTTTTCCCTTTTTTTTGCACACCTTTCAATAGAGGGTTTAATTTGACGAGGTCTTAATCAGTTCAATTATCTATATGGGTAATATAACCCAAGTCTTAAATTGGATTACTTCATGTTTTACATTCAACCAAGTATCTTTTGTCCTTCTATATGCATTGCAAGAGAATATTAACAAATAGTTCTCAAATTTTCTTCTTCTTATTTTAGTTCACATGGAAATGTTGCCTTATTTGGACATTTCTACATGATCTGACCCATATCTTGAGAGAGATCAAAGCAATTATTGATAGTTCTGCAAGTTGCCTTCCTGCACTTCCAGTGTGAGTTTTTTTTGTATAATTTGTTGTGATCCGACAAAAAACAACTGTTAATATGACTTTAGTGAAAGACTTTCCTATCACAATGTGACCTCTTCTGTGTATTATAATAGATCATTTTGAATACAAGATGGATTCTTTTCTCTAAAAGAAATTGGGTGATCTTTTCTTACACTCTGGCCTCTCAGAACCCAACGTGTGTTAGTGAATTATCTATTTGAATATTCAAGTTGTTAGTACTTTTGTAAGAAAAGAGTGAGCTTAAAAGTTCCTAGTTTATCACATTCTCCTATGGCTTGTTTTATGTTCTTTTTCGGTCTCGTGTTTCTGTATTTCCTTTTCCATTGATTCTCTCCTTCCTGTGTGCTCTGCCGAAATAATTGATTCTTTTGCACATATCCTATTTAAATGAATATTATTTCTTTTGTTAGCAGCATCCTTAATGAACTGTTGTTCTTTTGCACATATCTATTTTAATGAATATTATTTCTTTCGTTAGCAGCATCCTTAATGAACCATTGTATTCCAATGACATCCAATACTTTCAGTACGTTTACAGTTGTTTGACTTGCCTATCTGTATATGCTATTGTAGAATGTTCTAAATGAACGTGAAGATTATGAGACAGATTCATCTATGATCATTGGTGAAAACAACCTAGATTACAAAAACAAGAAAGCTGTAGGGTGTGTTACAGATTGGCAAAGTCAACAACAGGTGCGAGGAGATTTTGCATGGTCATGAAAGAAATTTCATGCTCATAACTTATGATTTGGAGTTCATTACCACCATGTCGTGGTAACATAAATACATTTTGTATGATTTAGTATTGCATTTTGCAGGATGTTTTGTCCAGTGATCTTATGGGATCTTGTACAACCAGTGGCTTGCAAACTGAAGCTCCAGATGATTCTCAGAAAAATTTGGAGTCAGATGCAATGGATTATACTTCTGACCATTCGGATGAATGTGACTACTTTGACGAGGATGATGACGAGTATGAATTTGATACTGATATGATTGACAATGACTACAGTTACAATTTAGCTGCTAAATTTGATCATTTGGATTTACCACCTGGGGTGGAAGCTACAGTCCCTTGGTTGCAGAAACCTATTCATGAAAATCCAAGCAATCACATGCCCCTTGAAGAAGAAATTGATAAAATATTTAATTCCCTGAAACAATTTGACACTGTTGAGGATTACTCCGACCATCACTTTGCCAAGGAAACTAAAGAAGGGAAAAAGGTGATGAGTTTCTACCATTTCTATTTTTCCCCCTAAGTTAATGTTTCTTACTAGTTTGACCTGGTCGTCTTTTGTACAGCCACCAAAAGAGTGGATGAAGAAGATACATCAAGACTGGAAGCTTCTGGAAAATGATTTACCAGGTCCTTGTTTTTTACTTGTTGAATGTGATTTATATATTATGAATTTAGAATCTTTCGCCCTTAAATGCTTGAGCTTCGAAGAAGAAGAAGAAGAAAATGAATTTTTTGGAGATTGTTAATTCAATACATAAGTTTCCCTTTATTCATTATCTTCGAGTTTCTATCTTCAAAAGCTTCTATATGAACAAGGAACCCCAGGCATATATCATTGTTCTTATTGCTTGCTTCTACTTGGTTGAACTTGGCCGTTTCATCTGCATGTACACGAGGATGCAGCTTTCCTCATTAGCTGAGGGTTATATTGACTTTTCTCTTGACTGTGATCATGTAGATTGAAAAGCTGTGTTTCTTTGAATTGCTTTTGCATCTACAAATAAACCATACTTTATCTGCCAAAAACCAACCCAAAGACGCGTCTAGAGAAATTATTTTTCCATTCCCGTCATCATGCTTGTAGATTAATTTACCAAATCCTATAATTTATTTCATGGCATCTAGCATATCCTGGTTTCCGTGCTTTATTTTTTACTGCACTCTTAAATTGAAACCATAAATTATCATCGTGTCATCATTTATTCATTATTATTTTTGACTAGTAACTAGTAAGATTATTTTTTGTGTGGTTAGGATTTTAATCTAGGGGTCATATTAATTGAAAATGAGTACTTCATCTTTTATAATCATATTTCCATGAACAGATGTACATAATAATAAAATAATAATAATAAAATTGGAATTGGCCTATAATTGGACGTGACAAGGTTACATTAGAACAAGAAACATTGTTTATGTAGCACACTTTGCTAGTATATTTTTTGATTGAAGAAAATTGTAAAAGATGGAAAGGGAAAGATAAGCAAGAGGGGAAGCACACAACCTGAATGTTGTGAATCACTCAAACCAACCACCAGAGGATTCACCCACTCTCAACTAAGCTCAATTCAAAGGCTACAATTCTTGATTCTCAAAGATGAAGTACTTTCAACATACATACTAGCTCCCTTATATGGACTCCTTACCCATATTACCATTAAATAGCTAGGAAGTAAGTTGTATGAATACAAGTTACAAACAAAGGATTCAATGCTTTCTAGGAAACACAAGTAGTTGGAAAGAAGAAACTAGTGCATGTTTCGCACATTCCTAGTAAGTCTAACATATTTGTATAAATACTTTGGAAAATCTAAAATAATTAGATAGTTATGACCCTGTATCGGATATGGAACTATCGGGGAACATTACACACTACATTGTATGGAAGAGGGAAAACGGGGGTAGACTTCTTCGAAGTGTGCGTCTAGAAGTAACTTTTACTGCTTTATAGTGGGTAGGCAAGTTTTCCTCTATTATGGGACGTTTGGTTCAAGTTTTGGAGGCTTGGGAATGGATTTTAGATTCCTTACCCTTGTTTGGTATGTCTAGGATTGAAAATTAGGGGAGAATAGGAGGGGCTTCATATTTCCATTATTGTGGGAAAGTAATTCCCAAGGCCCTCATTGGGAATAGTTTTACTTTCCTAGGAATGTTGTTTGAATATTTTGTTTGGACAATAATATCCTCATTTGACTTTTAAAATTTTAACTTCTATCCCAAACATGTAAATTTAAGTAATAGTAGAAGCATGAAAGGGTATTTATGGAAAACTAAATAAATTAAGATTCATTTTCTATATTTTCAGCCTAACCTAACCAAACATGGGTATGAGAATGTTGAATTACTTTCCTAATGGTATGGAATGGAAAATAAATTCCTAGAAATACAAAACCTTGATCCAAATGACCACTTAATGTTGTTGAATCGTGTCCTCTAATCAAACCAATAGGAAGTGTGTCTATGAGTAATTTTAATTGGTTTGGGTTTGGAATTTCGGTTTGATACATTGGGTATTTTGGAATGAAAATGTTCCACGGTTCAGAAAGAAAGAGCGTCCGTGACGCAAATTGTTGGGGGGTTAGCTAGTGTTTTGTGGTTACTGGGTACGGAACATGCAAATCATTGGATTTAATGTTGTATTTTTTTTTCCAAAAAAGATCACATAGAATGTAAGTATTTAGATAAGAAGAAAAGACTATATAATGTGCAACTTTTTAGCTATACTAGCCAAGGTTGTGAAAAGCGCTAGGCGCTAGGCGGCGCGCCTTCTAGCGCCTAGCCCGCCTAGATCTAGGCGGTTCAAAAAAAAGAAAAAAAATCAAAAAACCTAATAAAAATTGCATAAAAAGTTCATAACCCCATAACATGCATAGTCGGGCGTCAGGGAGACTAGGCGGGCATCGGACGGACACCAACCGCCTGCCGCCTAGGCGCCGCCTAGGCCGTTGCCTTTTAGGACAGTGAATTACTAGCCACAAGAAATGAGCCACATATGATTGCTAAGACATATCTAATAGTAATAAAGTCTGTTGCTTAGGATTATTCATTAATCATGAAGCTGAAGGAATGTTGCTCATAGAATTAGAACAACATGATTGAGGATGTCTTAGAGAGTACTCTTGAGTAACACTTCCTATTTTTGTTTTGGATTATGAACAATATTTTAGCCAACATGTCGGCATAATGAAGGATAAACATCATCGGAAATCAATAGAGATGGTTTGGATTTTTGCTATGAATATACGTGGATCAATGATATGGAAGCTATAGGAACTGAGGGCGCACTTAAACAAAAATAGATTGTGGCAGAAAATGGAGAGAGATGGTGGCTGTAACTTAACAGGATGCAACACTTTTGAATGGAGAAAAAAGGGTTAACTATAGCAGGCAAGGAAATTGGATATCAAGCTTTGATGTTATTTGTTCACACACACGTGCACGCACTCTCTCTCTCTCTCTCTCTCTCTCTCTCTCTCTCTCTCTCACTCACACACACACACACACACACAAGTATAGCAAGCAGTCTTTGTCTCTTTGGAGGCCCACAATATTCTTGAGATTATTTTTGTCATAATTTTAGGGAGCTGATTTCTCACAAAATTAGTCCACATCATCAGCTAATATCCTTCTTTAGTCACCCCTCTTTCCTTAAGCTTTGTACATGTTATATAACTTCTTCCCCTGTAACCTTTACTAAACAGAACTTACAGGAAAGCAAATATTGGCTGCAACATATCTTGACAATCAGATGTTTTTTTGTAATTGTAAAGTTAGCAAATGTAGCCATTGAACTGTAGCGGGACCCAACTAATAATTAAGAGACTACAACATAACTCATTCCCTCTCCAGCACTAGCAAAGATCATGGAATAAGATAGAAAATGTCTCTACTTGTGATTGGTTGGAAAATCCTTGTAGAGTCATCTTTCCTTCATTTCTACTTCATATATATACGGGATCTGCATGCTAAACAATTCACCCAAAGCTCAATGGTCCCCTCTTTTTTAATTTCTCTATTTTTATCTGAAAGGTTATAATGTCCAAAATTATAACTATCTTCTGATTTAGAATATATTGAATTCCTTATTGAGATTAAGTGAAGCAATGCCCTGGGTCCACATTAAACATACCCTCCACAACATCACTTACCTTATCCCATTATCTGATTTAGATTATAACTGTATTTATGTATATTTATGTATCTATGTTTTAATATAGACATGAATACTGAGCACCTGAAGAGTTGAAGTGCACACAAGTTGGATAATATAAAGCCACCAGGGGGTGGCCCAATGGATGGTGAGCGTTATTGTGGAGGTCTTGGGCATAGATCTCAGAAAAACAAAAACAAAAAAAAATTCTTTTTTGGATAATGTAAATTATAAGTTTCTATTTATATAAGACATTCCTCCTTGCTATACATTACTTCATAAAATTGACCATTTAGAAAGAAGGCAAAATTCGAAAACAATGTGTTAACGAATCATAGTGGTTACATCACCTATCATACCAACATATTTAAAATTCTCTTCAAATAGTTGCAAAGTCAAGAGTTCGAGTATCCAGCATATCCTGATATTCTTTAAAATAGTTGGAGGTCAATCTGACATGTATCTGGGTAGTCTTGGAATATTAAATAAACTCGTAAGGTTAATGCTAATAGCACTACCTCATATGGACTTTATTGGTAGATTTACATCACAGGAGATGTTGCATGTCACTGTTGGAGATGTTGGAAGTCTATGAAGGACACCGGAAGAGATGCTCTTAGGAGAATTTGCTTGGAAGAGGAGGTTGTTTGGGATGAAGAAGATAGAGAGGGTTATATGTGTATCTGGGTCGGGTTTCAGAGTTTATAGGGTTAGACTATAAAACCATTAATTTCTGAATACATTCAAAAGATAGGTTTAATCCATTTAGACTTGGTTATCCCAATAATTGTTGTCAGCTGATACACTGTCACGTGATATGTATCAAAAGACAAACTATTTCGGAAGATAAATCATATGATGGTAGCTTTCGATACACTATCATTTGATATGAGTCGTGTATCTATGCTTGAGATCCTTCTTTATCTCTTCATCATGATGAATAATTATAAATGCCGAAAACTATCACTCTTAGGCATCTCTTGTCCATCTATATGGACTCTCCCCTCGTTTCTCGTTGACATTGGATTGAAAATTACATTTCATATACTCTCTTTTCGTTCTATTAATACTAAATCCCTTAGATTTCAAAGTTTTCTCCATACTTCTATTTTAGGATCTAACAATTATCTACTCTCATCAACTAACACAATATCATCAATAAACATCATACACCATAAAACATGTTTATGGATATGCCTAGTAATTTCATTAATAACTATTGCAAAAAGATAAGGACGCAATGTTGATCCTTGATGTAAGATGGTAATAGAGAACAAATTACTATCTCCTCCAATACTTTGTAAGATATTCTTAACTCTGTTATACATATCTTTAATAGTCTCATTATGGCTACTAGTAACTTGTTTCTTCTTCAAAGCTTACCACATTATCTTTCTAGGAATTCGATTGTAAGTTTTATCTAAGTCAATAAAAATCATATGTATAAAACTAACTTATTCTCTGAAATTCTAGTATATATATTTTTTAACTTTGCTCAATCACTCTCTCACAATTTGATAGTATGACTCATAAGCTTAATTCATCTATAGTTATTATAGCTTTGTATATCTCCCTTGTTCTTATATACATAGGTATTTCTTCTCATCTTTAGGATTTTGTTGAATAATTCAGTAAGCTACATCAATCATTTCTCACCTAAACATCTCCTAACCTCAATAGGAATATCATCGAATCCTACAGTTTTTTTCATTTTTCATTTCTTTAATATATCCTTAACTTCATAAATTTTAATTTTACGACAATAGCAATATGACTTATCTTAAGCTGACTCTGAGTCTAAACTAAGCTTCTCTAGGTTGCTTTCGTTAAATAGCTTGTGAAAATAACTCTTCCATCTCGCCTTAATATCAGTTTCTCTTACTAACACATTTTGGTCCTCTCTCTTGATGCACTTTATGTTACATACATCTCTACTCCTCCTTACCCTACTCTTAGCAATCCTATAAATATCTTCTTCTTTTTCCCTCTGTTTCTAACCTCCTATATATAAACAATCATGGGCCTTAGATTTAGCGTCGCTAAGTGATTTCTTAGTTTCTTTTTTGTCACTATATATCTCTTTTACTTTTTCTCACTTATACACTTTTACCAATCTTTATAGGCAACTGTCTTTGCCTTAATAGCCTTTTGAACTTTTTCGTTCCACCCCCAACTTTGTTTTGAGGTCCAACTATTGCTTTTTGATACTCCTAGAATCTTTCTTGCTACTTTCTTGATACAACTTACCATATTGTACCAAATAACATTAGAGTCCACCTCTATGTCCCATCCTTTTTCTTTTATCATATTATCCTTGAAATTTATTAAGTTTGCTCCCTTCAAGTAAGCACCATTTGGTTCTCGGTCTTTTCTCCATCCTAGCATTTCTTTTCCATTTAGTAATACTAATATCCAAGACCATCACCTATGTTGGGTGGTTAGGCTCGCTCCTCGTATAACACCAATAACATGACTTTATCTTTTCTTCCTCAGTTTCTCATTCCTTCCCCTTAAATTTGTGGCCACCAGGTATTAGAGTCATTGTTAAGTTATTCACAGAATTTTCTATGTAATTGTGTTCCATCTACTATCTACATGATTGCAAGATTAAATTGATACTCAGGAATATTATCATCCATCAATTGTTAAGGGGTGGTATGATAACAATTTTAGATTATTTTATATAGTTTCTCAATTGAGGATCTTTCCACCCTCTTTATTTAGAAATTTAAGTGCTAGGGTCCAATGATCAGCCAGGTAAATGATCATCTAACCTGGTCTCACTAGGGCAGGAGGTGAGATGGAGGGAAGGAAATGAGAGAAGTACAGAGGAAATGGATTTCACACCACTAGCCTGACTCGCTAGTTGTATTTTGGGTTTACATGTCATTTCATCATCATTGATAGTTCTCCAATAGCAATTTATTCAAAACAAAAGTAAGTTTTATATCAAATGTAAGTTTTATAGTAGAAGATTTCTACATTGTTTGTATCTACATTGTTTGTTACTACAAAATCACATAAAGTGAATACGTGCTGCAAATGTCTGGATTTATTTGGCTTGCTCACTTTCTTAGCAATAATCCATCTGATGAATCTTTCCTTTTACTTTGAACAGAGACAATATATGTTAGAGCTTATGAAGAAAGGATGGACCTCCTAAGGGCTGTTATAATAGGCCCAGCTGGAACTCCTTACCATGATGGCCTTTTCTTCTTCGACTTCCAATTTCCTTCTGACTATCCTTATCACCCTCCAGTATGTAAATGTCCACTGTACAAGCTTATAAAGTTATAATGGCGACTTAATTTGTTTCTATAATTCTGTGCAGAAAGCACATTACCATTCTGGTGGACTTCGTCTTAATCCCAACTTGTACGCTTGCGGGAAGGTTTGTCTTAGCCTTCTAAACACCTGGGCCGGCAGTGGATGCGAGAAGTGGAATCCACAAAAGTCAACTATGCTGCAGGTTCTCGTTTCCATTCAAGCTCTGGTTCTGAATGAAAAACCGTACTTCAATGAGCCGGGATATGAGATGACTGCAAATTCTAAATACGGACAGAAAAGCGCCTTGATGTACAATGAGAATACCTTCCTTTATTCCTGCAAGACAATGTTGTACTCCCTTCGAAGACCTGCTAAGGTAACTTTTATGCTAGATCTGTCTTATTTAGAAGGGTAAGCATCAGGAAATCCTCAAATTCTCCTTACTTTATAATTTCTAATTGTTTGGC
>JAYESA010000744.1:0-102500 GCA_036927795.1 Iris macrosiphon
AGCCGATAACCAGACTCACCAGGAAGGATATAGAGTTTCTTTAGACAGAGGAGTGACAGGTTGCTTTGTGGAATTGAAGACGATGTTGACATCTTCTCCTATTTTGACGTTGACATCAGGGTCTGGAGGTTTCACTATTTATAGTGATACATCGGGAAAAGGTATGGGTTGTGTTCTTCAGCAGAATGGAAAAGTGATTGCCTATGCATCTAGGCAATTGCGTCCTCATGAAAAGAACTACCCTACCCACGATTTGGAGTTAGCAGTAGTCATCTTTGCCCTGAAGTTGCAGAAATACTATTTGTATGGAGAGCGTGTGGAGATCTTCACAGACCACAAAAGCTTGAAGTACGTTTTCACTCATAAGGAGTTGAACATGATGCAGCATTGGTGGTTGAAACTGATAAATTTTTTTGACATATCCTTGCACTATCATCATGGAAAATCCAATGTAGTTGCTGATGCCTTGAGCAGGTATCCGGTAGCTATATTTTTGACACAGGATTGATATTTGTTGGAGGACTTGGAGAGCTTGGGCATTTAGGTGATAGTTCATGATTTTGTTATGCAGATGTGGGGGTTGCAGATACACTCAGAGTTGATAGACAGGATCAAGGTAGCCCAGTATGAGGATGTATCTCTGATTGGTCTCCAGTTAGCCAAGCAGTTGGATGTGTAATACCTCGAAGCCTATGGAGACTCTAAACTGATAGTTAATCAAGTTAGAGGGGAATACAAAGTTCGACATGAAGATCTTATTTCCTATTATCAATCTATAATTAAGCTAGCTTCAATTTTCATGGGATTTTTTATCACGCAAGTGCCTTGGCTACAGAACATGAAAGCAGATGCCCTCGCCAGTTTAGCAGCTTCATTGGCCATTCCTTAGAAAAAACAACATTCGGTCACAGTGATGGGTCGAGAGCTGTTTTGCTTAAAAAACAACCTGTAAATCAAAAATAGCTTCGCCATAAAGCCAACCTCTATTGATGAAGATTGGATATACTCTTTCATAGACTATACATCTTACGAGATTCTTCCAGATGATCCAAAAGAAACTACCACTGTTAAAAGATGCTCGCTTTGGTTCTATTATGATGCAACATCTAAGATATTATATCATCATTTATACGACGGACTCTTGTTATGATGTCTCTCTAACATCGAGGCAAGACAAGCACTTTGTGAGCTGTGAAGCTCACGATGGTACTTGTAGGGCATATCAGCCAGGTCCTAAGTTGCAGGACCTCCTTAGAAGGATGGGGAAGGACCGTGATGGCACCTTTACAGGGGGGTGAAAAGATTGCAGCAAAATAATCTATCCAATTATTAATTTATCCAAAGTAAAGGCAGTTAACTACTAACAGTAATAAGCAAGACAAATATATAAGGCAGTAAGGGTAAGAGAGAGAAAACACAAATACCAAGATTTTATCCTGGTTTTTTCTCTAAGAGGACTAGTCCAAGCCTCAGAACTCTTGTTCAGAGTTGTATCTACTATAATAACCAGTAGTGAATCACAAGCTTTGATCCGAAGGCTTTCCACTTCTTTACAACCACAAGCTTTAATACAAAGGCTTGCAACTTCACAACTAGAGGAAAAAAACTTGTTGAGCCAAGCTCTTACAACTCTGGTAGACTTCTAGACCAAGATAGAAAGGTTAAGGCTCAGGTATAGCTGACTAGAAGAAAGAAAGATAAAGAGAATAAAGTGGGTTGGATGATTTAAAATATAAAAAATTTATGCCTATTTATAGGTTGTACAAAACAGAGTTCAGCCATAATTTGGTATAGGATATTTAAATTTTTGAACATTGGGGGCCACAAAATTAGGAATTTTATAACTGTTCATATTTCCAAAATACAATGACCGAGATCAATTAGAATTCAGTCAAAATTTTGTCCGAGTTCGATTGGTTCATTTTTGGCAGGGTTTTGGTTTTATGTATGGCTAGTTTGGGTTTGTATATGGTGGATAGGTTGAAGGTTCATATGAGTGGACTTGAGTTATGCCAGTGCAACTCGATGTACATCAGTCCTAGACTCAATTAAAACAAAAGATTCTATAGAATAATTACACAAGGATGTGTTGCCCCATCTGGATGGTCATGGTCAAACCAATTTTAATAATCGATCTAAACTATGAGTCGATACGTTACAACTCTGATGGTCTTTCAAAAGACGTGTTGTTCTGAAGATGACTTCATCACAAACATCTATGACAAGATGATTATGTTCAAGTTTTTTTATACTTTGTTATGTAATTTTTTATTTCTTGAGTCTAAGGACTTATGTGAGTCGGAACAAAAATTTGGCATTTAGATTAAACCTTTATCCAAGTACACTAAAACACAAGCCTACCCAAACCAGAAATTTGTTTGGATTTGAACCTAAACTCAAAACCACGCAAAAACCTAGCCAATTAGTCTTGAATATGACCAACCAAACTTTGTGCGAGTTCTTTCCAAACTCGGTACGCGTTCTTCCAGAACTCGGACCAAAATCGGTTAATCAAAATTAAATTCCTTGTCAGACTCATCTCCTGATGTCTAAGCACCTAAAGTTCAGATTTTCGAACATTTTGCATCCGAACTCGGCCCAAACTCTTTCCATAAAAATCCTATAAATAGAGAAGAATTTCTCCATTCCTAATCACTCATTAATTCTTCATCTTCTCTATTCCATAAAGAGCTTTACTTTTTCCATTTCCAAGACAACTCATATTTTTTTCTAAGTGACAAGTGTCGTTCCGATTAGAAGTTAAGTTGAGTTGTAGAAGCATGGTTAAAAAACAGCTTTCAATTCCAGTCTAAAGTCTTTGAGCTCTTCGGACCAAAAGCTCATGTTGTAAGAAGTTGGCGTGCTCTTCGGATCAAAGACGCGTGTGTACCATATTTCATAAATAGTTGATTAACTCTGAGCAAGAGTTCTCGGCCCAGGACTAGTCCTCCACGAGGGAAACCAGGATAAAAAATTTCTGTGTTTGAGTTTGCTCTTCTAAACTTTAGTTATCATCTATTTACGCTCTGATTATTACTTATTACCGTAATTTATAAGTTGGCCTTTAACTTAACTTTTATTTGGTGATTATTTCCGCTAAACTCTATTCACCCTCCTAGAGTTGCAATACGTTCCTACATCATGTAGTACAACCAACAATCGTCACAATATTGTTGAGCCTCCAGTTATAGCATATTGCGACATATCGAGACATGGTTTAGTTAACTATCAAAATCAAGTTGACTGACACAGAATGTGCCAACAAAATCCCCCATTTTGATAATTGACAAACTATGAATGATACTGCAAAAATATGTAAGTGCATAGCAACCCCGTAACTTGTGTAGTAATTTGATACAACGTTGTCAAGTATCATGTTTGCATGCCTTCACCCCCGTTGTCATTTATTTAAAATGGTGTGCTCCCCTGAAACTCGTAGAGATTTATGCTTGACAAGAAAATAAGAGAGTATGACAACACAAATAACAATATCCAATTTATTGGCAAAAGTTGATAATATTGCATTTTATTGAGTTCAAATTCCCAAACTAAAAGCATACAAATAGTTATCTAAAAAGTCATGTGAACATCATAGTAGAGCAGAATTTGAGTCTTAAGCTTAAAAAAATCCATTGTGACATCTAATCATCATCTTCATCATCAATTGGTTCAGTTGTTCTATTAGGATCATTGAAGGTTTTAGTTGGATCCAAGTATCTCTGAACATAAGCATGACCGATGTAATAACTCAGTCGATCGTGATCTCCAAGATTTAGAAATAGTTTGGCTGGGTGCTGAGAAAGAGTATACTGAATATCCATAAAAGTGTTTCCAAGGGGCTGATTCTGGAGTGTCTAACGATAATCAAAATTACGATAGCGTTCGTCTTCCATTTTAAAGCAATCACGCAACAGAGTAAGGATGGTTTCCAAGGTTGCTGGTTGCTCAGTAGCATGAGGAGGACTAGCGGGGTGTGTGTTGTTGATGGAGGATGAGTTATAAGGTAAGAGAAGTGCAGGCTCAATCCTATGAACTCGATTCAAAGATCGTGGTTCATCAAGATGTTGACAAGTGTCCAGAGGAATGTCAAAGTAATAGAAAATAATTGGCAAGTACATGAAGTAAAGTAATGGACACCCTTTCTTGCGACATTGAACCATTTATGATATAATAACTTGTGGAAGGTTGAACGGAATGGAGAAATACAAATGTTATAGTGGAAACATTTCTAAATAAGCGACTTCATCATGGTAAGTCTTCATAGGTAAAAAAGTTGAGAAAATGATGTGATGCATTTTATAGAAATAATTGTTCAAATATCTTGCATAGAAACGTCCAGGTGGACAGATATGTGGGACACAGAGATGGTTTTTGAAAGTTTCTAGAGTGACGTTGTCTTCAAATTAAATATGAGTAATATTGACGAGGGGTCTACCTTCAGCATGAATGCGTACGATTTCACCCAAGTCATTTGCGTCAAATTCGATTTGAATATCGTTCACCCATGATGAAATAATGTCGTTGGTATATGTTAAGTTGCAATAAAATATGCGGACAACATTCAGAAAAATACAATAACGTATTGCAACGAGATCTTTGAATTGGAACTTTTAAAAAACGGATAGGTAGTCATTGTAGTAAAAAAAATAATAGGGTTACCAGAAAAGATGGTGCATTTGAAGAAATCATTAAACCATTCAGTAGAGTTTTCGTGTTTTCTAAACAGAAAGCCATCGAACTCGCCAATGTGTGGCATAATAGGATAAAACAAAGGATCATGAGAGGTTTCTAACTTCCTTTTAGGAGCCATAAAATGTTTTTAGAAGAGAGAAAAACTAGAGTTTTTGAGAAATGGAGGTAATTTTTTGTTGGTCTGAAGGTAATACCACAAAAAAGATGTATTTATAAAGCAGCAAAACCATTAATTAGGAAGTTGTTAATTAAATGAATATTCTTGAATAATATGGACATAATTTGGTCAGAACTTGCTCCAAATTTGGTTCCATTATGAACAAGGACATAATGTCAATTCTATTCGATAATTTGGTTTTCTAATTTGATCATTATATAAAAAATAAGTGCTAAATAAGCATTATCAGATTATAAATTCTTGTAAGTTAGATTATCTCAGAGTAGGCTGTAGGGGCCGAATCCCAGCTAGCGGTGGTCTGAAGACACTTAAATACCATGTCGCTTAAGGTTATTTACTCCTTGTTGACAGAAGGGCCCTTTTAGCTTGTATCCAAAATTATCAGAACTTTTAAAGAACGTAGACTGAACAAAATTTTAAAGTAGCTTATATTCTTATATTTTATCAGAATTGAGAACTCCTAATTCTCGACGGATAAAATTGAATCGATCTTCAGAAAAGGTTTAGTAAATATATCTGCTAATTGATATTCTGTGTCAAAAAATTCTAAACATATATCTCCTTATTGTTGATGGTCCCTGAGAAAATGATGTCTAGTATTTGTATTTAGTACGTGAATGGCATATTGGATTCTTAGAGATATTAATAGTACTAGTGCTAGCATAATAAATAGAAATGTTCTTGTAGTGCAGATAAAAGTCTTATAGGGTTTGAGTCATCCACAAAATTTGTGCACAATAACGTCATGTGGCGATATACTCAGCCTCAGTTGTTGATAATGGAATAAAATTTTGCTTCTTGCTAAACCAGGAGAGTAAAGACTTTCCTAGAAAATAATATGTGCCGCTGGTGCTTTTTTGATCGACTTTTCATCTAGCAAAATTAGCTTCCGAATAACCAATAAGGTCAAAGAACGTGGTTCTGGGATACCATAAGCCTGTCAATAAAGTTCCTTTAAGATATCTGAAGATACGCTTAATTATACGCTTAAATGCGCACAGATGTTATTCCATAGGATTAGCCTGATATCTAGAAAAAAGACATACAAAAAATATGACATCTAGGCGACTAGCAGTTAGGTATAACAAACTACCAATCATACCTCGATACTTACGTATCTTTAGGTTTACCACTATCATTAAGTTCAAGCTTAGTTGATGTTTCCATTGGGGTTCCAATAGGTTTTACGATCCATGTCAAACTTTTGAACAAATCCTTCGTGTACTTGGCTTGATTAATGAACGTTCCTTATGAATTTTGCTTGATTTTCAATCCTAGGAAGGATGTTAGTTCTCCCATCATGCTCATTTTAAATCACTCTATATACACTTAGCAAACTCGTTACATAGAATCTCATTAGTAGATCCAAATATGATATCATCTACGTAAATTTGCACTAAAAGCATAGAATCATCAGTAGTTTTAATAAACAGGGTAGTATCAACTTTTCCTAATTGAAAAACTATTTTCAACTAGAAAGGAGATAAGATGCTCATACCAAGCTCCTGGGGCTTGTTTGAGTCTGTATAGAGCCATCGTAGCTTGAACACGTGGTCAGGGTACTTAAATCTTCAAAATCAGGGAGTTGTTTAACAAAAATTTCTTCTTTTAAAAAACTATTTAGTAAAGTACTTTTAACATCCACTTGAAAAAGTTTTAAATTATAAAAACTAGCAAAAACACATATCATACGAATGGACACTAGTTAGGATTAGCCTGATATCTAGAAAAAGAGACATACAAAAAATGTGATTTCTAGGTGACTAGTAGTTAGGTATAACAAACTACCAATCATACCTCGATACTTACGTATATCTTTAGGTTTACTACTATCATCAAGGTTAAGCTTAGTTGATATTTTTATTGGGATTCTGATAGGTTTTACGTTATCCATGTCAAACTTTTAAACAAATCCTTCGTGTACTTGGCTTGATTAATGAACGTTCCTTATGAATCTTGCTTGATTTTCAATCCTAGGAAGAATGTTAGTTCTCCCATCATGGTCATTTCAAATTCACTCTCTATATACTTAGCAAACTCGTTACATATAATCTCATTAGTAGATCCAAATATGATATCATTTACGTAAATTTGTACTAAAAGCATAGAATCATCAGTAGTTTTAATAAACAGGGTAGTATCAACTTTTCCTTCTTGAAAAACCATTTTTAACTTGAAAGGAGATAAGACGCTCATACCAAGCTCGTGGGGCTTGTTTGAGTATGTATAGAGCCTATCGTAGCTTGAACACGTGGTCAGGGTACTTAAATCTTCAAAATCAGGGGGTTGTTTAACAAAAACTTCTTCATTTAAAAAACTATTTAGAAAATAACTTTTAACATCCATTTGAAAAAATTTAAAATTATAAAAACTAGCAAAAGTACATAGTATACGAATGGACACTATTCTAGCAACCGGAGCATAAGTCTCATCGTAGTCAATACCTTCCTCTTGGTTGTACCCTTGACCTACGAGACATGTTTTATTGCGTGTGACTGAACCATTCTCATTTAATTTGTTTCAAAAAACCTATTTACTACCAATGATCGGATAATCATTCATTTTAGGAACAAGTTCCCAAAGTAGATTACATTCAAACTGGTTGAGTTCCTCTTGCATAGCAGAAATCTAAAATTTATCAATAAATATTTTTTCTTTCTTAGGTTCTAATTGAGAAATGAAAGCAACATTTGCAATGATATCTTTATTTGAAGAGCGTGTACTTACATCTTTTGATACATCATCTATTACCAAGTCTTCTAGATGATTTATAGAGAGTATCAATATCTTGGGCAGACTTTCCAGATAGCTTGTACCGGTCGTATCTTCAGGGGCTTTGTTGGATATAGGTCTAACGTCCTTGTCGTCGCTGTCGTTTGGTACTTGATTGTTGAGTTCATCAAATATAATATTGATTGATTCTTTAACAATCATTGATTGCTTTTTGAATACTCGATATCCCTTACTTTTGGCGGGATAACCTAGAAAGATACCTTTATCGGCCTTGGAGTCAAACTTTCCTAGGTTATCTTTAGTATTAAGAATAAACTATTTGCAGCCAAAAACGTTGAAATAGCTAATATTGGGAATTCTATTAAACCAAAGTTCATAGGAGGTTTTCTTCGATATAGGTCGAATAAGCACTATATTCAAAATATGGCATGATGTATTTACAACTTCAGCCCAAAAGTATTTTGGAAGATCATACTGATTTAATATGACTCTAGCCATATCGTCTAGAGTTCTGTTATTCCGTTCCATAACACCATTTTGTTGGGAAGTTCTAGGATAAGAGAATTCATGAGAAAATTCATTTTTATTGCAAAAACTTTTGAAATCACAATTTTTGAATTCACCTCCATGACTACTACGGATACGAGTAATCACGAAATATTTTTCGTTTTGAACCTTTTTGCAAAAAGTAACAAATTCAGAAAATGCCTAATTTTTTTTTGCTTGAAAGTAAACCCATGTGTATCTAGAAAAATGATCAATAATCGCATATGCATAAAGCTTACCACTAAGACTAGCGACTCTACTAGGTTAAAACAAATCCATATGCAATAGTTGTAGTAGTCTAGAGGTACTTACATCGTTTATTAACTTAAAGAATGATTTAGTAGCTTTATTATTTTCACAATCAGCGCATACCATATCTTTCTTGTAAGTAATCTTCGGTAAGCCTCTTACTAGCTTCTTCGTGGATAGTCTTGCAACAGTATCTATGTTAGCATATCCTAGACGCATATACCATAGCCAGCTGCCATCTTTGTTGGCGTACAGACATTTTCCTGCATTGTTAGTGTCCTTTGAAATATAGAATATATATATGTTATCTTCCCTAATACCTTCAAAAATAATATTACCTGTAGATCTTTTATATATAGAGCATTTATCTTTTACGAAGTTAAAACCATAACTATGGTCAACTAGATGACTGATGCTGAGTAGGTTATATTTTAATTTCGTTACTCGACAAATATTTTTAATAACAGGATAGGGAGGAATACCTACATTACCATTACCAATGATATATCCTTTGAGGTTATTACCAAAAGCGACGTATCCTTATTTATTTATCGATAGCATTACAAATAGGTTAGCATCACCAGTCATATGTCGTAAGAAATTACTATCAAGAATCGACTTGTGTCACTACCACATTTTAGGAAAAAGGGTATTTTAGTAATTTTCTATTTAAATAAATATTGTGCATGGTAAATAATTTTTGTGGTATTATTTAATTGTTGTTGGATGTTATTTAATTTTTTTGGACTTATTTTAGTAGACCCAACTAGTGTGGTTTGGACCCATGGATCAACATGAATTAAATAGTTAGACTTGGCCCATTTAGAAAGCCCATGATTAAGGAGATGGATTAAATTAATTAAGTGATTAGACTAGAAGCTTCCTTCCTTAATTATTTCTTCATGAGAGGCCCCAAGGGGTACATTGGACATTTTACAATTGCTTGGGAGAGGGGCAAGGCCGGCCTATTAAAAGAGGGGGAAATTTCTCTCTCCTCTCATTCTCATTCCAAATCTAGATCTAGAATTTCTCACACCCAAATTCCCTCCATTCCCATTCCAATTCCCTACCAAATTCATTCCAAATTCTTTCCAATTCACCATTAGAGAAGGAGGAAGCAAGGATCTAGAAGAAGGAAGCAAGGATCTACAAAGAGGAGCAAGGATCTACAATTTGGAAGCAACTTCATCTCAATTGGAGGTTTCATTGGGAATCCATCTCCCAATAGGTATAATTCAGATTTTCCCATTTAAATAGCTTCTAAATCTGAGATTTAATCATGTAAAATCAACCTCTATGTATGTACTACCCATAGGACTTTGTTTTGTGTTCATAGGAGACCCATGGAGAAAGTTATGGTACTTTTTGTGTTAATTTTGTTGGAATTCCGAATTTACATTTTGTTGTGTGTATCAATTGATCCTATAGATCAATTAGACATGAGCTTATGTGTTTGGGGCTAGTGTCGTGTCCATAATTTGGTACATGTGGTTTGTATCCCAACTATTTGGTGATACGTGTCATTTTGGGGGTTTTCCCTCCGACACGGGGCTTTGAACATGTCGTATTTTGACACGAACACATAGATCTACTTTTGACACTTTGATTTATTCATAAATATTATTTGTGATTTGTTTGTATCCTTCGGGGTGCAATTGGTTGTGTGTTGGACTCGTGTCACATGCGTATCCTAGATCTAGTGGGATACGGTGTGATACTCTCCAATTGTGTGGATTTTTGAATAGATCTAATTATGTATGGTTTAAATTCTTCAATTATAATTAGAAAATATATATAGATATTATATATTTATTTTGTGTATTTATTATAGTAATTATTGTAGCATAGATCTATATATTTTTGTGTGCTAATATGATGTACAAATATAATATGTAGCTTTCTTGCATGTAATTATATATGTACTTATGTTAATAACATAAATTATACATAAATGTTTTATAAAATATATTTATGTGTTTAATTGTGTAATTATATCATTTATAATTATTTGAATATTAATGTATATATTTTAGGTGTACTTCTAGCCATGTAAAATAGAACATAAAATATGTGCATGTGTTGTAACTATTGGTATTTAATTATTAGTTTATATGTGCATATATATATAAGTATATAATTATTTATTTATATATATGTATTGTGATTATTATTGCATATATATATTTATATATATATATATTTTTGTATTTTAGTGACAGTGGGTTTGTGACAGTGAAACTGTCGCTAAATAGGCGGGTCAGCAGCAGCCGCTGTAGCCCACTGTGCATTAATGATAGTTCTGTCATTAATGCTGCGGGCGGGATCTTAGCAGCAGTGGCGACAGTTTTCGGTGATAGTTGATTAACTGTCACCAATGCAGCAGCAGTGGGTTTTATTACACAGTGGTTTTTGCGACGTTTTCTTTGACAGTTGAGACTGTCACTATAAGCTGTTTTAATTAAATTGTATTTTTAACTCCCTGTTTTCAGTGACGCTTTGGCAGTTTTAAATTATATTTTGTATATTATTATTGTATATATATATATGTGTATATATATGTGTTTTGTGGGGTATAATATTTGTAATAATATATTATTTTATTTGTATAAATATTGGTTGTTTATATATTATATTAGAGTATGTATTATTTGTATTATTAGTATACTTGGTGTGAGTATCTATTGGGATCTAATTTTGATTCCTAAATTGTTGTATTTTATTTCTATATTATTTATATAGATTTCTTGTGAGGTTGACCTTGGTTTGACCATGTTTGACTTTAGTTGACTTTAGAGTTGACCATATTTGACTTTTGACTTAGAATTTATTTATTGACCTAGGAGTTGACTAGTTTGACTTGTTCTCTTTCCGGGACCTTGTTTTAATGTGGTATTCCATATCTAGGTCTTCGAGGCACCGAGTCAGACATCTGTGAGACTGTTCTTTGGATTTCAGGCGAGTACATTCTCTGATAGTTTCTCATTTATGATATCCTCTATGTTCGTTGTATCTAGTGTAGATTTACATGTTTCTCTCGACACTATGGTTACAGGGATTGGTATATCCGGATCTCGTCATGAGATGTTATTCCTTGGTATATGGTGTATATGGTGCAAGTATTGTTTCATTGGTTATCTTGTACATGTACAGACACCAATTCTCGGAGAGACTAGCTATCTTCTTGGGGAATCTAGTGCCATAGCATACCATTGTTGGATCTATTATACCAGTTGGGGGTGGGGAGTATTAGTATAGATATGTGATCAAATCCCTATTGAATAAAGTATTGGTAAGCGAATAGTGTTGATCATGCACCGCACGTATGATTAGCCAGGCCGCATTATATCTTGCCCAAGCCGATCACATGTTAAGCTAGTACTCACACACTTAGTCATTAGTATTATTGTTTCATTGGCATATTGTTCATTATTGTATTTCTTTCCAGTATTTGTATTTCTTTCCAGTATTTTCTTATTGTCTATATATCTCTTGTATCTATTTTGTGCATCTTGTTTATCCACAGCTATTTACTGTTATATAGTTTTTATCATGGATTAAAACTGCTGTTAGAGATGTACTCTGCTCCTTTCCTGACTGGATATATTTTTCCAGATGACACTGAGGAGTACCCTACCTATTATGGACCCCAAGATATTGTGGGTTTAGATTCGGAGACCCTGGCTCAAGAGGGACTTATCCCAACTGAGACAGTTGACCCTGGAGTGTAGCTTGTAGTATGATAGTATTCTTTTGTACTGGATTTTTCTCCAGCTTATTTTTGTTACTCTTCAGACTCATTGATGTATTATTTTAAACTCATGAGTTGATGACTATTCTATTCTTATCTGATTCGTGTTCATTCTATCTTAGTTCTGTGATTGAGTACACTATCTTTTGGTGGTTCATTATATTAGATAGACTTTCTAGACAGCGTTCTACCGCCGATTCTGCGGCGTAGGCTGGGCGTTGTTTTCGACTAGTACCCTTACCCCGGGTGCGGGTCGTGACACGTTTTTGGTGGTGGCCTATACAGGTCTAGCTTCACAAGTATGTGATATCGTGGTAGTGCGACAACTTAGTTGTACTACTGCGAGCCTGCAATAGGATATAGGATATAGGCTGAGATACTCAATCACATCTAGGAAAATTCTTTTGATTCAACTATTCTCCTTTGATATTGATACTTGATCTCTTAAACTGTCCTTTCCTTGATGTCTTACATCTTGTGCCATATTGATTCTTTCTTTCGCTTTGTCTCAGGATGCCGCCTAAGACTAGATCACAGCAGGGGAGAGCAGCTTCTGAGAGGTCTGCGATATCCCGAGGGCCTGCACCAGTCACTTCTCCGGTGATTGGAGTGTCAGCTGCTTTCGGAGGTCCACCACCTACTCAGAGGACTGTGCCAGCTGTATCTGAGGGGCTTCCACCTCCACCTCCTGTGCCAGCAGAGGCGTCACAGATGTTTACACTATTTCGTGAGATACTCGAGGCACAGAGGGCTCAGTCAGAGGCACATCAGAGGCAGACCGACGTTCTACGGCAGGGCATCGAGAGTGCTCATCAGCTTGCTCGTGCTGTAGTTGAGAGAGGAGTTCCGATCCAGCAGCAGGTTGTTCCTCAAGTTGCTCAGCTTCGGCCAGGCAACATTCAGGACTTCAATAAACTGGAGCCTAGGGTTTTCAAAGGGACGGAGGGCATCGTCTATGCTGATGATTGGCTCGAGGACATTGAGCGTCTTATGAGGGTGTCCCGTCTTTCTGAAGATCTGAAGGTTGAGGCGGTAGGACTTCAACTGTTCGACGTCGCTCGCACTTGGTTCAGGAATGAGCCGGTTCTAGTTGACGCAGGACAATCTTGGGAGGTATTCAAGGACCTTTTCAAGAAGAAGTTTTTTGCTCGGATAGACAGGCTTGACTTGGGGAGACAATTTGAGAGTCTCATTCAGGGAAGCATGTCTGTGGAGGAATACGCTGCGGAGTTCGGTAGGTTGAGCTGATTTGCAGAGTACTTGGTGAGGGAGCCGGAGGTTCGAGCTATTCATTTCCGAGAGGGTCTAAACTGGGAGGTGAAGATTCTCATTCCGTCTTTTTATGAGACATACTCGGAGATACTTGCGGAGGCACGTAAGGTTGAGCAGGATCTGGGTTTGAAGACCAAGAGAGACCGTAATTCTTTTCTGGGGGCCAACGGTAGTACAGTATCTGCCAAACGTCCTCATTTCCAGTCCAGACCTATCTAGCAGCCACAGCAGAACCAGACTCCAGCTAGAGCGCCTTTTCACCAGGCACCTCAGCAGCAGAGGCAGTTACAGCAGGCCCCATGCAACTTCTGCAAGAAGCCCGGCCACATCTGGGAAGTTTACAGGAGGAGGCTAGGGGTTTGTTTGTATTGTGGTACTGAAGGTCATCAATCAAGGGAGTGTCCTCGTCGTGCAGTTCAAGGAGCAGCTCCAGCTCCGAGGACACAGACGAGACCACCTGCAGCACAGCCGAGGGGACCGCTTCCGACACAGCAGCAGCGTTTTGTCCAGCATCAACAACAGGGAGGTGCTCGGCAGAGACGAGCGTTTGCTATGACCGTCGAAGAGGAGAAACCCACAGGAGATGTCATCGCAGGTTCTATTCTTCTTGATTCCATTCCAGCTTTAGCTTTGTTTGATAGTGGTGCTTCCCATAGTTTTGTATCTGTTTCTTTTGCTCTGAAGCATGGTTTGGTAGCTGAGTCTTTGCTTAGGACTTGCAAGATCATGACCGGGGGAGGCATTATCCTGGTTAATGATATTTGCAAGGATCGAAGAGTTACTCTGGGAGGACGGGAGTTGAGTGCGTGTCTACTTGTAATGCCACTTCCAAGCTATGATATTGTACTTGGGATGGATTGGTTGAGTAGGCACCATGCTAGCATAGACTGTAGAGGAGGTAGAGTTTTGTTTGGTCCGCCAGGAGAGCCAGAGTTCGAGTTTACTAGAGGAGCTGTGGAGTAGGAAGAAAGCATTATTTGTGGAGCTATGGTGGAAGACAAGGAGTTGCCACATCCGTTGATAGCAGAATTCTTGGATGTGTTTCCTGAGGAATTGCCAGGATTGTCACCAGATCGAGATGTTGAATTTTCTATAGACTTAGTGCCAGGTGCAGAACCAATTTCGCAACATGTCTATAGAGTAAACAACAGCGAGCTGGTCGAGTTGAAGAAGCAGGTAGACGAATTGCAGGATAAGGGGTTTATCAGATCGAGTTCTTCACCATAGGGAGCCCCAGTATTGTTTGTACCGAAGAAGGATGGATCGGTGCGCATGTGCATTGATTTTAGGGCTTTGAATAATCTCACTATCAAGAATAAGTATCCTTTGCCACGGATTGATGATCTGTTTGATCAGTTGAGTGGTGCGAAGGTGTTTTCTAAGATAGATTTAAGATCAGGCTACCATCAAGTGAAGGTGAAGCCAGAGGACATACCGAAGACTGCTTTTAGAACTCGGTATGGTCAGTATGAGTTTATGGTGATGCCGTTTGGTTTGACTAATGCACCGACGGTATTTATGAACTTGATGAACAAGGTGTTCCACCAGTACCTTGACAAGTTCGTGGTGGTGTTCATCGACGACATACTCATATACTCGAGGACACCGGAGGAGCATGAGGAGCATTTGAGGATTGTGTTGGATGTGCTGAGAAAGGAGAAGTTGTATGGGAAGTTGTCCAAATATGAGTTTTTCTTGGACAAAGTAGAATTCTTGGGGCATGTTGTGACTGGTGATGGTATTTCAGTGGATCCGAAGAAGATTTCAGCAGTGGAATCTTGGAAGACTCCGAGTTCGGTAGCAGAGATCAGGAGTTTCTTGGGATTGGCAGGCTATTACAGGAAGTTTGTAAAAGAATTTTCGAGGATTGCCGAGCCGATAACCAGACTCACGAGGAAGGATGTGGAGTTTGTTTGGACGGAGGATTGTCAGGTTGCTTTTGAGGAGTTGAAGAAGAGGTTGACGTCTGCTCCTATTTTGACGTTGCCATCAGGGTCCGGAGGTTTCACTATTTATAGTGATGCATCGGGGAAGGGTTTAGGTTTTGTTCTTCAGCAGCATGGGAAAGTGATTGCCTATGCATCCAGGCAATTGCGTCCTCATGAAAAGAACTATCCTACCCATGATTTGGAGTTGGCAGCTATCATATTCGCCCTGAAGTTGTAGAAACATTATTTGTACGGAGAGCGTGTGGAGATCTTCACAGACCCCAAAAGCTAGAAGTATGTTTTCACGCAGAAGGAGTTGAACATGAGGCAGCGTCGGTGGTTGGAACTGATGAAGGATTTTGATATCTCTTTACAATATCATCCTGGGAAAGCCAATGTAGTTGCCGATGCTTTGAGCAGGTATCCGGTAGCTATGTTCTTGACGCAGGATCAATATTTGTTGGAGGACTTGGAGAGCTTGGGCATTGATGTGATTGTTCTTAGGTGTGCTATGCAAATGTGGGGATTGCAGATACACTCGGTTTTGATGGACAGGATCAAGGCAGCACAGTATGATGATGTATCCTTGAGGAGTATCAGAGATCAAGTGAGAGCAGGATTGGAGGATGATTTCACTATTGCAGAGGATGGATCCTTGAAGCATGGAGTTAGATTGTGTGTGCCTAGTGGGGAGTTGCGCGAGGAGGTATTGCAGGAAGCGCATCGCTCTCAGTATTCCATACATCCAGGTGCTAACAAGATGTATCGGGATATGCGAGAGAGTGTGTGGTGGTACGGCATGAAGAGGGAAGTGGCACAGTTTGTATCCAGATGCTTAGTGTGCCAGCAGGTGAAAGCCGAGAGGCAGAGGCCAGGAGGTTTACTTCAGCCATTACCCATTCCAGAGTGGAAGTGGGAACACATTACTATGGATTTTGTGTCCGGACTTCCACGATCTCTAGGAGGGAAAGACGCGATTTGGGTCATTGTTGATAGATTGACCAAGTCGGCCCACTTTTTGCCTTTCAAAGTGGGTTTGTCTACGGAGAAGCTGGCAGAGATGTATGTGAGACAGATCGTTAGGATACACGGAGTTTCCGTCAGCATAGTCTCAGATCGAGATAGTCGTTTCACTTCTCATTTCTGGAGGAGTTTGCAGGAGAGTTTAGGCACTCAGCTCAAGTTTAGTACTGCATATCATCCCCAGACAGATGGACAGTCAGAGAGGACTATCCAGACTCTCGAGGATATGTTACGTACTTGTGTACTAGATTTTGGGGGCTCTTGGGAGGACCATCTCTATTTGGTAGAGTTTGCTTACAACAACAGTTACCAGGCCAGTATAGAGATGTCACCTTTTGAAGCTCTATATGGTCGGAGGTGTCGTACTCCTTTGTCTTGGGACGATGTTGGAGAAAGAATTTTGCTTGGGCCAGAGATGGTTGTGGATGCAGCGAAGAAGGTTCATTTGATCAGAGACAGACTTCGAGTGGCGCAGGACAGACAGCGGCATTGGGCCGATAGCCATCGGAGACCTTTGGAGTTTGAGGTATAGTTTAGATTTTGTTTGTGCTTGTTCTTGTTTGTTATAGATTAAGTTCTTAAGATGGTGTTTTGTTCTAGGTGGGTGGTTTGGTGTTTCTGAGGATTTCTCCGACACGAGGCACGATTCGCTTCGGTGGAGGCAGAAAGCTTAGTCCGCGATTCATCGGACCTTTCACTATTCTAGAGAGGGTCGGTGCAGTTGCTTATAGACTAGACTTGCCACCTGCATTGGAGGGAGTGCACAACGTGTTTCATGTGTCACAGTTGAGACGATACGTGGCAGATCCTAGTCATGTATTGGATCACTCGGAGATAGAGGTGGGCCCTACTCTTAGCTATCCAGAGCAGCCAGTTGAGATTCTGGATCGGAGAGAGAAGGTACTGAGGAACCAGACTATTCCTTTGGTGCACGTCGCATGGAGGCATCACTCTCCGAGGGAGTCTACCTGGGAGAGAGAGAATGACATGTGAGAGCGTTATCCATATTTATTTGTACCTTGAGGTATGTTATTTCAAGTTATGTTCTGTTCATTGTTATGTTCTGTTCATTAGTTAGTTGTGATTTTTTAGTTCTGTTCTGTGTTTTTCTGGGGGTAGTTTTCGTCTTTGAATTTCGAGGACGAAATTATTTTAAGGAGGGTAGACTTGTCACTACCACATTTTAGGAAAAAGGGTATTTTAGTAATTTCTTATTTAAATAAATATTGTGCATGGTAAATAATTTTTGTTGTATTATTTAATTATTGTTGGATGTTATTTAATTATTTTGGACTTATTTTAGTAGACCCAACTAGTGTAGTTTGGACCCATGGACCAACATGAATTAAATAGTTAGACTTGGCCCATTTAGAAAGCATATGGTTAAGGAGATGGATTAAATTAATTAAGTGATTAGACTAGAAGCTTCCTTCCTTAATTATTTCTTCATGAGAGGCCCCAAGGGGTACATTGGACATTTTACAATTGCTTGGGAGAGGGGCAAGGCCGGTCTATTAAAAGAGGGGGGAAATTTCTCTCTCCTCTCATTCTCATTCCAAATCTAGATCTAGAATCTCCCACTCCCAAATTCCCTCCATTCCCATTCCAATTCCCTACCAAATTCATTCCAAATTCTTTCCAATTCATCATTAGAGAAGGAGGAAGCAAGGATCTAGAAGAAGGAAGCAAGGATCTACAAAGAGGAGCAAGGATCTATAATTTGGAAGCAAGTTCTTCTCAATTGGAGGTTTCATTGGGAATCCATCTCCCAATAGGTATAATTCAGATTTTTCGATTTAAATAGATTTTAAATCTGAGATTTAATCATGTAAAATCAACCTATATGTATGTACTACCCATAGGACTTTGTTTTGTGTTCATAGGAGACCCATGGAGAAAGTTATGGTGCTTTTTGTGTTAATTTTGCTGGAATTCCGAATTTACATTTTGTTGTGTGTATCAATTGATCCTATAGATCAATTGGACATGAGCTTATGTGTTTGGGGCTAGTTTCGTGTCCATAATTTGGTACATGTGGTTCGTATTCCAACTATTTGGTGATACGTGTTATTTTGGGGGTTTTCCCTCCGACACGGGGCTTTGAACATGTCGTATTTTGACACGGACACATAGATCTACTTTTGACACTTTGATTTATTCATAAATATTATTTGTGATTTGTTTGTATCCTTCGGGGTACAATTGGTTGTGTGTTGGACTCGTGTCACATGCGTATCCTAGATCTAGTGGGATACGGTGTGATACTCTCCAATTGTGTAGATTTTTGAATAGATCTAATTATGTATGGTTTAAATTCTTTAATTATAATTAGTAAATATATATAGATATTATATATTTATTTTGTGTATTTATTATAGTAATTATTGTAGCATAGATCTATATATTTTTGTGTGTGCTAATATGATGTACAAATATAATATGTAGCTTTCTTGCATGTAATTATATATGTACTTATGTTAATAACATAAATTATACATAAATGTTTTATAAAATATATTTATGTGTTTAATTGTGTAATTATATTATTTATAATTATTATGTAATTATTTGTATATTAATGTATATATTTTAGGTGTGCTTCTAGCCATGTAAAATATGAACATTAAATATGTGCATGTGTTGTAACTATTGGTATTTAATTATAAGTTTATATGTGCATATATATATAAGTATATAATTATTTATTTATATATATGTATTATGATTATTATTGCATATATATTTATATATATATATATTTGTGTTTTAGTGATAGTCGGTTTGTGACAGTGAAACTGTCGCTAAATAGGCGGGTCAGCAGCAGCCGCTGTAGCCCACTGTGCATTAATGACAGTTCTGTCATTAATGCTGCGGGCGGGATCTTAGCAGCAGTGGCGACAGTTTTCGGTGATAGTTGATTAACTGTCACCAATGCAGTAGCAGTGGGTTTTATTACACAGTGGTTTTTGCGACGTTTTCTGTGACAGTTGAGACTGTCACTATAAGCTGTTTTAATTAAATTGTATTTTTAACTCCCTGTTTTCAGTGACGCTTTGGCAGTTTTAAATTATATTTTATATATTATTATTGTATATATATATGTGTATATATATGTGTTTTGTGAGGTATAATATTTATAATAATATATTATTTAATTTGTATAAATATTGGTTGTTTATATATTATATTAGAGTATGTATTATTTGTATTATTAGTATACTTGGTGTGAGTATCTATTGGGATCTAATTTTGATTCCTAAATTGTTGTATTTTATTTCTATATTATTTATATAGATTTCTTGTGAGGTTGACCTTGGTTTGACCATGTTTGACTTTAGTTGACTTTAGAGTTGACCATAGTTGACTTTTGACTTAGAATTTATTTATTGACCTAGGAGTTGACTAGTTTGACTTGTTCTCTTTCCGGGACCTTGTTTTAATGTGGTATTCCATATCTAGGTCTTCGAGGCACCGAGTCAGACATCTGTGAGACTGTTTTTTGAATTTCAGGCGAGTACATTCTCTGATAGTTTCTCATTTATGATATCCTCTATGTTCGTTGTATCTAGTGTAGTTTACATGTTTCTCTCGACACTATGGTTACACGGATTGGTATATCCGGATCTCGTCATGAGATGTTATTCCTTGGTATATGGTGTATATGGTGCAAGTATTGTTTCATTGGTTACCTTGTACATGTACAGACACCGATTCTCGGGGAGACTAGCAATCTTCTTGGAGAATCTAGTGCCATAGCATACCGTGGTTGGATCTATTATACCAGTTGGGGGTGGGGAGTATTAGTATAGATATGTGATCAAATCCCTATTGAATAAAGTATTGGTAAGCGAATAGTGTTGATCATGCACCGCACGTATGATTAGCCAGGCCGCATTCTATCTTGCCCAAGCCGATCACATGTTAAGCTAGTACTCACACACTTAGTCATTAGTATTATTGTTTCATTGGCATATTGTTCATTATTGTATTTTTTTCCAGTATTTCCTTATTGTCTATATATCTCTTGTATCTATTTTGTGCATCTTGTTTATCCATAACTATTTACTGTTACATAGTTTTTATCATGGATTAGAACTGCTGTTAGAGATGTACTCTGCTCCTTTCCTGACTGGATATATTTTTCAGATGACACTGAGGAGTACCCTACCTATTATGGACCCCAGGATATTGTGGGTTTAGATTCGGAGACCCTGGCTCAAGAGGGACTTATCCCAACTGAGACAGTTGACCCTGGAGTGTAGCTTGTAGTATGATAGTATTCTTTTGTACTGGATTTGTCTCCATCTTATTTTTGTTACTCTTCAGACTCATTGATGTATTATTTTAAACTCATGAGTTGATGACTATTCTATTCTTATCTGATTCGTGTTCATTCTATCTTAGTTCTGTGATTGAGTACACTATCTTTTGGTGGTTCATTATATTAGATAGACTTTCTAGACAGCGTTCTACCGCCGATTCTGCGGCGTAGGCTGGGCGTTGTTTCCGACTAGTACCCTTACCCCGGGTGCGGGTCGTGACAACTTGCTTCTAGCATGAGAGGATGGTTCCACCTACAAAACAAGTTATAGATGTAACCCCTGGTACCCATTTTCTTGAGGGTCCAGCTGTGTTAGTCTTTGGAACCCATGCATAAACATTCATATCTACTAATTTTTTAATTCTATAAAATCTAGATATATATCCTTTCTTATCACAGTAGTGACATATAACAAAGTTATAGGTGCTTGGTACAGTTTGATAGATATGAGTGTGTGAAGAAGTTCTTTGTGGTTTATGTGGATATCAATAGTAGTAAGCATAATTGTGTGTAGTTCTTTGTTGTGTTTTTCGTGCATGATAGTGTGAGGTGTTGCATGCATGATTGTGTGAAGCATTTGGTTTGCTTATGGATGTCCTGCTTTGTGTGTTTACTTATTTAGCTATGTGTCTCGTGTTAGGTTGGGTAGTGGGTTATTTAACCTGTTTACCCAATCTAATCTCTAATCTTTTAGAGATAGCATAAATATTATCATATTTAGTAGTTAAAGGATCTATTCTACGAGCAGTAATAAAATATTTCTTCTTTTCTGAATCGAGTTCCTCTTTAAGTTTAGCATTTTCTTTAGAGCTCTTGTCAATGTTGTCAAGTGCCTCATGAAGACTAAGCTTAAGTCGGGATATCTCATCTGAATCATTACAACTAGAAGTATCATTTACTTCACTTAGCAAAGAGGTGAGTCTTTCTACTTCAGTCTGATAGTCTTGAACGTCTTTCTTAGCATGCTTGTATTTATTTCTAAGTTTTCTAAAATCCTCAAGTAAATCAATGAAAGCATTGCCTAGTTCATCAAAAGTAAAGTCATCATAGGAATTTCTACCTGCTACCTGATTAGTTAGTGCTATGAAGAAAAGGTTTTTCGTGTCTCAAAGATTTTCTTCTTCCTCAGATTCACTAGTTTTGCTTTCATGCCAAATACTTGTATTCACGTACTTTCTTGATTATGACCTTCTGGATGAGCGACCTTGGCAATTCCTTTTCTTTATTGTTTGGCAGTTCCTCTTTATGTGCCTTATCTTCTTACAGTTGTAGCACACACGTTCCTCATCACTGTTGTCATTGTAATCCTTCTTTGATCTCTCGATCTTTAGAATTTTTAGAAGTTCCTGGTTCATCGTCGTCGACATCGCAGTTGAAAACTTTCTTGTGATATGCCTTGAATGCAATCGTCTTTTCTTTCGATGTGGGATTGTAACCTCCGATTTCCAATTTCCACAATAATTAGATTTTTATTTATTTTAAAATATCAAGTTTTATAAAATAATTCTCCTTAAAAATTTTTATTTGATTTGAACGATGTTTGATTTTAGAAGGTAATTTAAAAATCTTTATAAAAATCATTTTTCCTAATTGACGATGTATTACAAAAATAAATAAATAATAATGTATATATATTCTCTAGTTTCAAATGTCTATTGGCTTGAAATCATAAAGTTAGTTATTTGATAAAATTAATTAAAAGACTAGTGTTTCTTCATAATAAATTTTATAATTAATTGGGGTAGTAAATAAATGAATTACATACTTCCTAATATTTTGAAAAATGAGTTTAATTAGTAGCTAATCGAAAGCCTCTTAAAAACATTTTTTCTTAAATTTCTTTTCTATTTAATTTATCGTTTTCCGTCTCCCATTCACGCCCCCATTCTTCCCACATGAAAAGCCCTTTATATTTAATTCTGGGCCATTCCTCATTGGGCCAACCCGCAACCCTTTATCCCACACCCTTCTCCCTATTTAGGTTCTCATTCTCACATTTCCCTAGAAACCCTAATCTCCTAATTATTAACTAGCCTCCACAATTCCCAAGCCAACAAGCCATCACCACCATTTTCTTGTGTGCTCGTGTCCGTGTGTCCAGCATCACCGTGTCAGCCGTGATGGCCTCGGGTCCGACCCCGGGTGTCCCACAGTATCCATTCATTTTCTGTGTCCAGTTACAACGTTACAATCAGATTCCGTGTCCGACACACCCGGACACAACCCCCACACCAGTACATTCAACCCGGACACATCCACTGTGCATCGAGTCCCCGTGTCCAGCCCCGGACACGTCCCCCACAACAAACCCTCGTGTCTACCCGGACACCACCTCCACATCCACCACTGTACACAGCTTCTCCGTGTCCGGCAAACCCGGACACGTCCACAGTAAAGCACCCATCGTGTCCTGCCCCGGACATGATCCACAGACCCAACCCCGACACAAAACCCAGAACCCTAACCCTAGACTCGAAGCCGCCGCCCGGAGTCGTCGTCGTCGTCGTCGTCGCCGCTGAAGCCGGTGGCCCGCCGCTGGAACGAAGCCGCCGTCGCCGCCCTGTCGTTGCCCTGGGTTGAACCGCCTGGGATCCGTCGACCGAGCTTCGCTGCCACCACCGCTGGAGCCGCCTCGGACCACCTCACCATCGAGCCCGCCTCCTCGACCAGACGCCGCCGTCGTCGAGATCCCGCGCCGACGTCTCCTCGAAGCCGCTGCCCTCGAGCGCCGAGCCGCCCCCTCGAGCTCGAGCCCGCTGCCCTCGAGCGCCGAGCCCGCTGCCTCGAGCTCCACGTCGAACCGCCGCGCCGACGCCCTGGCCGGCCGACCTCGCCGGAAAACCCCAGCCTGAAACCCCGCAGTGAGCCTCTTCTTCCCCTTTTCTTTTCTCTGTTCTGAAATCAGTATATGTAAAGATAATTAGTTAAGTTAATATTTTGGTATATTAGTTAAGTTAACATATGTAATTAGTTATTTAATTAGTTTAGTTAATTAATAATCAATTTAATTAATTTATAATTTGTTTAATTAATTTATAATTAGTTGAATTAATTTATAGAATTAGTTTAAGTTCAATAAATAGTTAGTGTATTGAAATAGTTAAATTATAATTTAGTTAATTAAATTATATAATCTGTAAATATATATAATTAGTTATTTTATATAATTAATTTAATTAATGTAATTGGTACATATAATTTGGTTATTTTATATAATTTGGTTATATTAATATGTAATTAGCTAGTTTATGTAATTAGCTTATTTTTATGTAACAAATTAAAAGGGTTTTGATATGTAAAAATAATAATAATTTTTGGTTACATTATTAAATTAAAAAAATATAGTTTCAATAATCTAAATTAGTTCAAATTTAGTTTATTTGGATCGGTGACCGATTTTACCATAAATGAAAAATATTAGCTTTTACATAAATTCTAGTTTTTATAAATAAACTTTTATTTGAAATTATTGTTCAAAATAAGTTCGAAATGATTTATATACGTAAATACGTATTTCTAGTATATGTAATCAATTTAGTATTTATATATATATATATTTTTAAAAAGGTATTTTTGCATATGTATGAGTATACATATATAATGTTCAACTAGTATAAATCAAATATGTATTTAAAAGATATATATATATATATTGTAAATACATTTAAATTGGTGCATGTATAAATATTGTAAGTATAATAAGTGTAATGTATATTATATACGTGTCCCTACTAGATGACCCTAGTTGACTAGTGCCCTGCCTGACATGGCCCTGAGACCAGTATTTTTTGACTGTGTTAGTGTAGCATCTGATGCGAATGTGGTTTGCTTGTGTTATGTTTATAGGACTGTTGGTTCCTCCAGACGGTACATCTGGGACAGGACATTGGTTTTACCAGCTAAGGACCCAAGGCGAGTACATTCTCTGATTAGTTTCTAATTTATGATATCTCCTATGTTCACTGTATCTAGTGTAAATATCTATGTTCTTGACACATTGGTTACACGGATTGGTATACACGGATCTCGTCATGAGATGTTATTCCTTATTCATGGTGTAGCTTGTACGAGACTTGTTTCCTTGATATCTTGTGCATGTACAGACACTAATTCCCGGGGAGATTTGCTACCTTCCTAGGGAATCCTGTGCCATAGCGTACCATGATTGGATCTACTATACCAGTCGGGGGTTTGGGGAGTACTTTAGTGTAGATATGTGATCATACCCAACTTTATATGCACCATAGCTCACCCCACATCTCACGTCGGGTGCGGCCTGACCACTTATATGAACCATAGCTGTTACGTGTGATTAGCCTGATCTCTACATGCACCATAGCTAACCAACGGTTAGCCTGACTTTATATGAACCATAGCTAATCACATGTAACCAGCCTGATCAAGTTCCCAAGCCGATCACATATTAAAGCTAGTACTCACACACTTAGTCATAGAATTCTTACTCATGGACATATTGTTTCTTTTCCTGCATTTACTTACAGTATTTCCAGTACTTCTCTCATTGTACATTCCTCGTACTTATACATGCATCTGGTATGTTTCCATCTAGAACTGCTACATAGTTTATGTCATTTATATAGAACTGCTATTTAGAGATGTACTTTGCTCCTTCCTGACTGGAAAATATTTTTCCAGACTGTGACATTAGTAGACTGGTTTCTGACACTTGGGGATTGGAAGTAAGGATTTGCAGGTATGTATGTTATCATTAGACTTGTGCTGTATTCTTTTATTTCTTCATTTCCTATCGTGCTGTAGTTGTGATTGAGTATTTCTAGATTTATTTTATGATATCCACGTCTCCTTATGGAGTTGGATACTAGCGTGAGATTGTTTAGATAGTACTTGACCTAGACAGCGTTCTACCGCCGATGCTGCGGCGTAGGCTGGACGTACCCACGCTCTCGTGCCCCTAAACCGGGTGCGGGTCGTGACACGTTTTTAGTGGTGGCCCATGCAGGTCTGACTTCGCGAGATGTGCGATATCGTAGTAGTGTGGCGTCCTTGTTATACTACTGCGTACCTGCTATTGAATATAGGACATAGGATACTAGGATGAGAGAGGATACTCAATCACAAATTCTTGAAAGATTTTCTGGGATGACCCCATGAGAATCTTATTTTCAATTTAAATCTTTCCTTGTTTCCGTCCGCTCTCGCTTGTTGTTACTGAACTTGATTCTTGTTGAGCAGTTATTAAATTAAATTCTTGGTATCATTGTTGAGTTTGATTCTTGTTGACCAGTTGTTAACTTTAATTCTTGGTATCGTTGTTGAGTTGATTTCAAATTGAGATGAATTTTTACGGACTAGGATTTATGGTATCATCTGATGACATATATTGATGAGGACAGTGAGGAAGGTAAAACGTCTACTTTGGTTATGGAACCTAGAATTTATCGCAGCCATATTAGCTGTGGTGACGAGAACGTAGGAACCTGACTTGGATGTACATACTATAGTTATGAAGCTTAGAGTCTTTCGCAGCCATACCGGTTGGCGTGGCGAAGATTCTAGACGACATGATTATAGAGTGCATACCTTAGTTACGAAACCTATCGTTTATCGCATCTATGCTTACTGGCGTGGCGAGGATTCTGAGTGTCATGATTTCAGACAGACGTGTATGATTATCAGGTTGTATCCTAAATTGGTTCTTAAAAATATCATCTCAAGACTTATCTATTTCTGTTATTCCAGGACTTTGTTCCACCGCTTCTTTCTTTACTAGCAGTAAAGATACCTTCTGTCCTCAATTCAGTCTTTGAGCTCCTATTCCTTGAGGATTTATTGTTAAGTATGATAATTAGTGGCTTGTAATTTTGTTTGTGTCTTGTATTAGTATTGACTGTGTTGCTAGTGAGTTGTAAGTGTTTCTTAGTTGGACATGTGAGCAGTAGGCTTTAATCTAGAGTTAGCCCTTAGTATAGTACCTTGTACCAATGATTCTAGGAGTAGTGTCATTAGAGACTGAGAGTTAAGGAGAGTATAGAGTATCAGTGATAGTTCTCAGAGTTAGTATCAGAGCAAATTACCCGTCCTGGATAATCATAATTATGTAATTGAGTGATCTATGTAAACGATTAAGTATCCGGGAATTGTGTTAAGGATTTATGGAGCATGATGTCCAATTGGATGATTGATATCGGAAATGTTGAAAGTAAAGAAATTTATATGTATAAAGGGTTTAATGAGATGTCATAAGTAGAGAAATATCAGGATTAGTAATGGAAGTTGTGAAGCGTATCACGGATTAGTTTAATAGGCTTTAAAGGATTGAAGGAAATACATATACAACCATCGAGATGAGGAACCATACACATACCCATGAGAGTAAAGAAACATGAGTGTTATAGAGGATACAGGTGATCATGAGTCTAATGAGCTTGACGAGATAATCCATTAATGCAGCTAGTGATAGAATACCAAGAAGTGCTAATGATTCTATATCGCGGATTAGTCAAGGATGACGTTAATAACAGTAAGCACTCTGTGTGTTGATAATTAGATGATATACCAATTGACATAATTGAAATCATGAAGGAAAAACACAGTTGATGATAACTTTGATCATTGGAGGTAATAGTGCAAGTGATTCGGGCAGTACAAATTTAGTACACAGTTCTAGACAATAGAGGTATTGAGTGCACCTTGAGTATCAGAGACCGTGAGCACTAATATGTACATTGAGGAGTTATAAAATAAAAGGTGGAAATGAATTTTAAATTTTCAGAATTTTTAAGGAGTTGAGATTTTATGTTGTTAAATTATTGAGGATTCAAATTTGATTCACTAAACATAGTTAAGGCTACAAAGATTTTAGAAGTGATTAAATTTTATTTCGATGTGGAGTATCTAATTTTGAGGAAGTATATGCATTTTTTAAGTTGATCGGGAAGTTAAACCTTGACGATTATTTTAAGAGTTAATTTTTGGTAGATGAGAGATATGAATATTAATATATGATTAGTTGATATGGGTACCAGTGTACATGAATAGGAATTAGTTAGTGAATGTGCTAGAGTTAAGTGTTGTTAGAGATAGTAGACACTACAAGTAATATGTTAGCAGGTTCTTTCTTTTCCTTCCTAATGTTCTTTTTCGTCTTTTGATTGATTGATTCCCTAGTAACGTGGTTTATATTCATGATTTTTTGTTAGAACATAACTAGTAGTACCCCCTAACAGAGACTGAAATACCATGACAAAAGACACATGACCTATATTTTCTTAAATTGCATGGCTGTAGGAAGAGTTTTCTTAAACCATGATCATTGGGTTTTGACCATAGCAAAGATCTATGACGAGGTTATGACTGACGAAAAGAGACAAAAGGATTAAATTTGTGGATGAGCATTAAATTAAATAAAGAAATTAGGGGTTGTTATAACGGAGTTGATGGATCATTGATTTTATGATAATCAAGGTATGATTGAAATTCGAGGGCAAACAATTACTTAAAGGGAGAATTAAGAAATTGACAGAGCCAAAAATTTGAGGATTTATTAATTTTAAGGAGGTCTTGATATGATTGAATTGATTATTTAAAATTTGAGAAATTCGAGAGATTATCATTTTATCTATTTGATTGCAAGATAGAAATTTTATATGTTACGAATGTTGCATTGAAGATTCTGGAAGCATCGCATCGTGCATATTTGAGGAAAACGAAAATCAGAAAATAAATATCGTAAATGGAATAGTGTCGAATTAAATTCTTGGGATGAGGAGTTAGATTGGAATAAGCATCAATTGAATTTGAGTTAGATGATTGATGAGTTTTAAAGTTAAATTTTGGGATGCAGGTTTTTAAGTTTTATAAATATGCATTGATTGGGTTTCAATTGAGGGATTGGATAGTAAATTTTGTATTTAGTTATTTACTCAAAATTTGAGGAGGTTATGATGCGACTGGAATTCAATTAAAATATTGAGGATTTGAGTAGTAAAATTTTTTACATTGGGATAATAAATTCAGAGGATGAAAAAAAAAATATATATATATTAGTTCAAAATTCGGAGACATTATACATACGGGTAAAGAAATATGGAATGAAATGAAGCTCATGATAAAGAAGATTTTAATATAATTGATTATGGGATCATATAATTGAAGGTCGTAAAGTAAGATCATGGTATATTGAGGTTGTGATTTAAATTGAAATCTTGACCATGACAGTAACATTTGAAATCGAAGAAATAATCGAGGTATAGTTGATGCTAAGATAAACAAACTCGAATTTGATGATGAGGCTTTTGATTCAGAAATTCTAGGATCTAATCTAATAAGTTTGTGGAATTTGAAACTTTTATAGAAAGTAGTTAATGATGAATCACAAGGTTGAGAAAAGTAAAATGAACAAGGATAAAAGGAAGGATTTTCAGATGGTAGTAAGACTACTTTTCCTAGAAATTAAGAAAGGCGATTAGATGTCTCTTGGTTACATTTTGAAGGATGTATTTAAGTTTCTTAAATCAAATTGTCGACCGTATCCTTCGAATTAGCTATAACTTTCATGTCTATATCATTCATATACTGGGTCTTCCTTGGTTTAGTTACTTTGAAAAGATAACGTGCATTATTCAAATTATCTGTTTTTAGTGATCGTGTCTACTTCCCAAAACCTAAACCTTCTAGAGGATTCAAAGCCGAGCCATGATTCCTCCAAATTATTCCTGTCTTAAACCATATTTTCTTTTCTTCATGTTTCCTTCTGTTTGGTAAATATTTCCTCATAGAAATATTTTCTTCAATGATATATTCATCATTATGAACAACAAAATTTTTCTATCCTAGTCATCCCTAAAATTTCGAGGACGAAATTTTTCTAAGGTGGATAGACTTGTAACCTCCGATTTCCAATTTCCACAATAATTAGATTTTTATTTATTTTAAAATATCAAGTTTTATAAAATAATTCTCCTTAAAAATTTTTATTTGATTTGAACGATGTTTGATTTTAGAAGGTAATTTAAAAATCTTTATAAAAATCATTTTTCCTAATTGACGATGTATTACAAAAATAAATAAATAATAATGTATATATATTCTCTAGTTTCAAATGTCTATTGGCTTGAAATCATAAAGTTAGTTATTTGATAAAATTAATTAAAAGACTAGTGTTTCTTCATAATAAATTTTATAATTAATTGGGGTAGTAAATAAATGAATTACATACTTCCTAATATTTTGAAAAATGAGTTTAATTAGTAGCTAATCGAAAGCCTCTTAAAAACATTTTTTCTTAAATTTCTTTTCTATTTAATTTATCGTTTTCCGTCTCCCATTCACGCCCCCATTCTTCCCACATGAAAAGCCCTTTATATTTAATTCTGGGCCATTCCTCATTGGGCCAACCTGCAACCCTTTATCCCACACCCTTCTCCCTATTTAGGTTCTCATTCTCACATTTCCCTAGAAACCCTAATCTCCTAATTATTAACTAGCCTCCACAATTCCCAAGCCAACAAGCCATCACCACCATTTTCTTGTGTGCTCGTGTCCGTGTGTCCAGCATCACCGTGTCAGCCGTGATGGCCTCGGGTCCGACCCCGGGTGTACCACAGTATCCATTCATTTTCTGTGTCCAGTTACAACGTTACAATCAGATTCCGTGTCCGACACACCCGGACACAACCCCCACACCAGTACATTCAACCCGGACACATCCACTGTGCATCGAGTCCCCGTGTCCAGCCCCGGACACGTCCCCCACAACAAACCCTCGTGTCCACCCGGACACCACCTCCACATCCACCACTGTACACAGCTTCTCCGTGTCCGGCAAACCCGGACACGTCCGCAGTAAAGCACCCATCGTGTCCTGCCCCGGACACGATCCACAGACCCAACCCCGACACAAAACCCAGAACCCTAACCCTAGACTCGAAGCCGCCGCCCGGAGTCGTCGTCGTCGTCGTCGTCGCCGCTGAAGCCGGTGGCCCGCCGCAGGAACGAAGCCGCCGTCGCCGCGCTGTCGCTGCCCTGGGTTGAACCGCCTGGGATCCGTCGACCGAGCTTCGCTGCCACCACCGCTGGAGCCGCCTCGGACCACCTCACCATCGAGCCCGCCTCCTCGACCAGACGCCGCCGTCGTCGAGATCCCGCGCCGACGTCTCCTCGAAGCCGCTGCCCTCGAGCGCCGAGCCGTCCCCTCGAGCTCGAGCCCGCTGCCCTCGAGCGCCGAGCCCGCTGCCTCGAGCTCCACGTCGAACCGCCGCGCCGACGCCCTGGCCGGCCGACCTCGCCGGAAAACCCCAGCCTGAAACCCCGCAGTGAGCCTCTTCTTCCCCTTTTCTTTTCTCTGTTCTGAAATCAGTATATGTAAAGATAATTAGTTAAGTTAATATTTTGGTATATTAGTTAAGTTAACATATGTAATTAGTTATTTAATTAGTTTAGTTAATTAATAATCAATTTAATTAATTTATAATTTGTTTAATTAATTTATAATTAGTTGAATTAATTTATAGAATTAGTTTAAGTTCAATAAATAGTTAGTGTATTGAAATAGTTAAATTATAATTTAGTTAATTAAATTATATAATCTGTAAATATATATAATTAGTTATTTTATATAATTAATTTAATTAATGTAATTGGTACATATAATTTGGTTATTTTATATAATTTGGTTATATTAATATGTAATTAGCTAGTTTATGTAATTAGCTTATTTTTATGTAACAAATTAAAAGGGTTTTGATATGTAAAAATAATAATAATTTTTGGTTACATTATTAAATTAAAAAAATATAGTTTCAATAATCTAAATTAGTTCAAATTTAGTTTATTTGGATCGGTGACCGATTTTACCATAAATGAAAAATATTAGCTTTTACATAAATTCTAGTTTTTATAAATAAACTTTTATTTGAAATTATTGTTCAAAATAAGTTCGAAATGATTTATATACGTAAATACGTATTTCTAGTATATGTAATCAATTTAGTATTTATATATATATATATTTTTAAAAAGGTATTTTTGCATATGTATGAGTATACATATATAATGTTCAACTAGTATAAATCAAATATGTATTTAAAAGATATATATATATATATTGTAAATACATTTAAATTGGTGCATGTATAAATATTGTAAGTATAATAAGTGTAATGTATATTATATACGTGTCCCTACTAGATGACCCTAGTTGACTAGTGCCCTGCCTGACATGGCCCTGAGACCAGTATTTTTTGACTGTGTTAGTGTAGCATATGATGCGAATGTGGTTTGCTTGTGTTATGTTTATAGGACTGTTGGTTCCTCCAGACGGTACATCTGGGACAGGACATTGGTTTTACCAGCTAAGGACCCAAGGCGAGTACATTCTCTGATTAGTTTCTAATTTATGATATCTCCTATGTTCACTGTATCTAGTGTAAATATCTATGTTCTTGACACATTGGTTACACGGATTGGTATACACGGATCTCGTCATGAGATGTTATTCCTTATTCATGGTGTAGCTTGTACGAGACTTGTTTCCTTGATATCTTGTGCATGTACAGACACTAATTCCCGGGGAGATTTGCTACCTTCCTAGGGAATCCTGTGCCATAGCGTACCATAATTGGATCTACTATACCAGTCGGGGGTTTGGGGAGTACTTTAGTGTAGATATGTGATCATACCCAACTTTATATGCACCATAGCTCACCCCACATCTCACGTCGGGTGCGGCCTGACCACTTATATGAACCATAGCTGTTACGTGTGATTAGCCTGATCTCTACATGCACCATAGCTAACCAACGGTTAGCCTGACTTTATATGAACCATAGCTAATCACATGTAACCAGCCTGATCAAGTTCCCAAGCCGATCACATATTAAAGCTAGTACTCACACACTTAGTCATAGAATTCTTACTCATGGACATATTGTTTCTTTTCCTGCATTTACTTACAGTATTTCCAGTACTTCTCTCATTGTACATTCCTCGTACTTATACATGCATCTGGTATGTTTCCATCTAGAACTGCTACATAGTTTATGTCATTTATATAGAACTGCTATTTAGAGATGTACTTTGCTCCTTCCTGACTGGAAAATATTTTTCCAGACTGTGACATTAGTAGACTGGTTTCTGACACTTGGGGATTGGAAGTAAGGATTTGCAGGTATGTATGTTATCATTAGACTTGTGCTGTATTCTTTTATTTCTTCATTTCCTATCGTGCTGTAATTGTGATTGAGTATTTCTAGATTTATTTTATGATATCCACGTCTCCTTATGGAGTTGGATACTAGCGTGAGATTGTTTAGATAGTACTTGACCTAGACAGCGTTCTACCGCCGATGCTGCGGCGTAGGCTGGACGTACCCACGCTCTCGTGCCCCTAAACCGGGTGCGGGTCGTGACAGGGATCTTCGAATTCCTTGAGATCCAACTCGTGATTCATCAGCTTGCCCATGAGCATCTTGGGTCTTCGTGGTAAAATTATTTCCTTCTTTGATTGTAGTGGCCATAGGATTCCAGATATTGGTGAGTCCTCTGAGCACTTTCAAATCTTCTCATGATTACTATACTCCTTTCCAAGAGAGGATAGAAGGTTGACGATGTCGAGAAATCTTGTGAATATTTGAGTGATTGCCTCATTCTGCTTTATCTTGATTGCTTTATATTCTGGTGTCAGACGACTTATTTCTTATTCCTTCACCTGTGAGGTAACTTCATGAGTGACCTCAAGAAGTTTCCATACTTCGTGTGAAGTGTCACAAGTTGAGACCCTGTTAAATTTAGTTCTATCTACAGCACAAAATAGAGCTTCAAGACTAGCTTGCTTCTTTTCGTTGTTCGTGTATTTGTCGTGGGGATTATCTATAAGGTTACCATCTATGACTATTCTAGGTGATTTCTTGTATCCATATACTACAATAGACTAAAGGTCAAAATCAAGTAATTTTAGATAATAGCTCATACGTTTCTTCTAGTAAGTGTAGTTAGTACCGCCAAATAAGGTAGCCTATTTGTGAACTGGCCTTCACCATTGTTGGTGTGGATAGATCTAACATATGCCATAAATCTCTAGGGAGGTTAATCAGGTTATAAAAGAACTCGCTCTTATACCAATTGAAGGATCGTGATGTCACCTCTAGAGGGGGGTTGAATAGAGTGCAGCAAAATAATCCATCCAAATAATTTATCCAAAGTAAAGGAAGTTAACTACTAACAATAATATGGAAGACAAATATATAAAGCAGTAATGGTAAGAAAGAGCAAACGCAAACATCAAGTTTTATCCTGGTTTCCCTCTTAGAGGACTAGTCCAGGCCCGAGAACTCTTGTTCAGAGTTGTATGCACTATAATCACCAATAATGAATCACAAGCTTTGATTCGAAGGTTTGCCACTTCTTTACAAACACAAGATTTGATACGACGGCTTGCAACTTGATAGCAAGAGAGAGAAAACTTGCTAAGCCAAGCTCTTACAACTCTGGTAGACTTCTAGACCAAGATCACACTAGGCACTTAGAAGGCTAGAGAGTTGTTCTTAGATATGAGAAGGTTAAGGCTTATGGTATAACTCACTAGAATATAGAATGATGAAGAGGAGAGAAGAGAAGAGAGTGAGTTGGATGATTTAAAATGTAAAAAATCTATGCCTATTTATAGGTTGTTACCAAACAGAGTTAGGCCATAATTCGGTATAGGATATTTAAATTTTCTAACACTGGGGGTCACAAAATTAGGAATTTCACAACTGTTCATATTTCCAAAATATACTGGCCGAATTCGGTCAGAATTTTGTGAGAATTTTGTCAGAGTTCAGTTGGTTCATTTTGGCAGGGTTTTGGTTTTAAGTGTGGCTAGTTTGGGTTTGTATTTCGTAGATAGGTTGAAGGCTCATTTGAGTTGACTTGAGTTATGACAGTGTAACTTGATGTACATCAGTCCTAAACTAAATTAAAGTAAAATATTATATAGAAGAATTACAAATAAATGCAGTACAACCCGTCGCAGCATTGTTTAGTCTTCAGTTGTATCATATTATGACTTATCAAAACATGGTTTAGTTAACAATCAAAATCAAGTTGACTGAGACCGAATGGCCAACATATAGGATTTTATTGGCCTAGCCTACCATGGTGGCAGATGTCATGGATTATGCTCATAAGTGCATAGCTTGTCAAATTCATGTTGACTTTATACACCAGTATCAAAGTTCTTCTATCCTACGGCTGCGTCTTGGCCTTTCGAAGCATGAGGAATGGACAACATTGGTCCTATCAACCCATCTTCTTCTAGAGGTTATCCGTTTATCCTCGCCATAACTGACTATTTCTCCAAATGGGTGGAGGCAATATTGCTCATCGAAGTGAAGTACATCCAACGTGATTAGCTTTGTCAAACATTATGTCAGTTATTATTTCGGTGTTCCTCGAAGGATAACTCATGAAAATAGACCACAGTTTGCTAGTCAAGCACTCTACCGGTTCTGCGACAAGAATCACATCCAGAATGTAGCTTCTACAGCCTATAATCCTGCAACCAACGGCTTAGCAGAAGCCTTTAATAAAACCATAATTAAACTCCTAAAGAAGTTTGTCTTGTCCAACAAGCGTGATTGGAATGAGAAACTTGGAGAATGCTTATGGGCCTATCGAACAATGGTACAGACGCCTACTGGTTGCACGCCATATTCTTTGGTCTATGGGTGCAAAGCAGTTCTTCCTCTCGAGATCCAAATCCCTTCCCTTAGGATAGCTCTCTTTGTAACTACGTAATTCCGGAAGAGGAATATTTTATTATTTCATATTATTATATATATATATATATATATATATATATATATATATATAGTTAAATCAGTTACTGGTTAGTGTGTTAGCCCATTAGTTATACTAAGTGCTAGTGAACCTAAGTGGACCCAACTTGACTTGATATGACCATTGGATTAATTAATCAGACTAGTCATGGTTGACTCATTAGTTAAGGAGAATTAGTGAAATATTTATTTTCATAACATTCTACTTAGTTAACCCCTTATTTAAATATCTGTCATGACAAATTAGCTTGGGGCAATTGGGACTTTGTGCATTGACCTAACCTAGGGGGATGTGGTTGGCCCTATTAGATAGGGGATAGTCTCTCTCCTCACCATTCATTTATTTATTTCACCCCCAGTTTAGTTCTTCCCCAAATTTAGACCAAACCTCTACCAAATCCCTCATTTTGTACTCATTTTTGTCATTAAGGAATCATAGAAGCTTGGATTGCAAGGAGCATTACTTGGAGAGGAGATTCTAGGAGCTTGTGTTTATTTCGTGTCCACCCAGAGGAATTTTATTGGGATTTGACTCCCAATAGGTATAATCCCTATTTTGCTTTAATTTTATGGTTTATTTATAGTATTAGACCCTTATTAAACCCCTCCATGGTTAAGGATTATCTATAGGAGAAAGAACTAGATCATAATAAGCTATATTGTGATAGTTATATTGACTTTTGTGGCCAAATTGAAAGAAATCCGAGTTTGGGATATTAGGTGTTTGTAGGAATGTCTCTTTAGTAATTTTATAGTGAGATTCATAATTTTTAAGGGTGTACGTGTCCATAATTGGATACGAAGTGTGCATATCACGATATACCGTGATACGGTATCATAGAAAGGGTATTTGCACGCGTAGTGGGCTCTAGCGTGCCAAATTTTACTTATTGTATTTAAATAGCTATTTATTATGTTATGTATACTATATTTCATATATTATATGTGTTCTATATATTTAGTGGTATCGTATGGCATTTAGAGTATGTATCAAGGGAGTATCATACACTTGTGTGCATGTGTATTATAGAGTGATGCACTCCAAGTGTTTGTGTTTATGGTTTATGTATATTTAGTGTCTATATATTGAGAGTTGGTTCATGGTAGGAAGTTATGGTTTGATAGGGAGTTATGCTTTGGTGATTAGTGTAGGAAGTGTTTGAGTTAGCAGTGTAGTATTGTCATGACTCACACTCTGTGTAAGAGAACGAGTACGTGGGTACGTCCAGCCTACTCTGCAGTATCGGCGGTAGAACGTTGTCTAGGTCAAGAATACTATCTACATATCTTACAAAATATATATAAGGTACCTATCATGCTATTGTAGAAGAATGAAAAATACGCTGAGAAATTATACGCGTAAAACCCCCAAGATACATGAAGCACGCGTAAAATAGAGCTTCAGCGCTGTGTGGCGTAAAATATGACTTCAGAGTTGCCCGCGTAAAGTAGCGCTTCAAGGCTGTTTTGGCGTAAAAAGGTTAATATACCTCCCTACCGCATAAAATATGTCTGCTTTTAATGGAGCATAAAGTTGTACGAGGAACTCTTCGTATTCCTCGAATGAACCTGTCAGACAAAACAGTGAACCTGACTCATAACAAAAAGTACTGCACGACGATCAAGAGGATGACTGTAATGATGATTCCGCACAGAGGCCCAGGTTGTCGTTTAGTGACATATCCTTGATACAAGTCATTTTTACGCACTAAAGGAATATGCTGCCTATTTTACACAGGTAGAAATGAGCCTTTACGCTCAAGATGAGACGAAATCAGACGCCACGTCAAAAGCTATTTTTCGTACAGAACTCGAGGCATATCTCTGCAGTTAATGCGCGAGATGGGGGCAGATCTCTGCATTTAATGCATGAGATTTTGTTCTATTTTTTGACTGGGAGAGCTAAAACTAGGGCTAATATGCTCACATCACTATCCCTACATATTATGCCAACCAGGCTATTTTCAACTATAGGAGTACGCCGTATGCTATCTCCTCGAAATACGCCAACTCAAGCTATATTTGCAAGGTACATGATAAGGCTATTTGGCCCAGAATATGCTCAAGACCTTAGTCAAGAAGGATAATTGGCTAGTCAACAAAGAAGGATAATTGTACTTAACATCCTCGTATAGGATTAATTATACTTCTTTTTCTTGTTTGTAAACAAAGAAAGGGTTTCGTATAAATCTAGTTTTATTCTTCTATTTATCATCAAACACAAGATGGCGACTCTGCTGGGGATCGAACCCAGAATCAGGATCATCCGGGAAGAACAACATCTTGATTGGGTCGCTAATATTGTTCCGGTTATGAAGAAAAATGAGAAAGTGCGTGTTTGCATCGATTTCCGAGATCTAAATGCGGCCTGCCCTAAAGATGAGTTCCCTTTTCCCCTTACAGACGTTATGATCGATAATATGTGTGGTTTTGAGCGCATGTCTTTCAGGGATGGATTCTCAGGATATAATCAAATTAAGATGAATCCTGAAGATGAGAAGCATACTGCCTTCCGTACACCACTGGGGGTATCCTGCTATACAGTTATGCCTTTTGGATTGAAGAATGCTGGGGCTACGTATCAATGAGCTATGTGTAACATATTCCATGAGCACTTACTAAAAATGGTGGAATGTTACGTGGATGATATTGCTGTCCAAAGCCGCCTCAAGGATAATCACATCCAAGACTTGAAGACAGTATTCGAGTTGATGCGCCAACATCAACTCAAAATGAACCCCACAAAGTCCTTTCTCGGTGTATCAAGTGGCAAATTCCTGGGATTTGTCATTACCGCTAAAGGCATTTATGTTGACCCTGATAAAGTAAAGGCTATCCTAGAAATACGACCGCCCCGTAATCTGAGAGAACTCAGGGGATTTCAAGGTCGTCTGGCTTATATCAGGAGATTAATATCCAATCTCTCTGGGAGATGTCAACCTTTTTCTCGCCTGATGAAGAAAGGTGTGTCATTCGTATGGGACGAAGCCTGTCAGCAAGCGTTTAATGATATCAAATGCTATCTTACTAATCCTCCAGTTCTGGTGCCTCCTGTCATAGGAAGACTATTTTTGCTGTATGTTCGAGCAATGGATCATTCTTTAGGGGCTCTTCTCGCACAGAAGAACAATGAGGGTCATAAACAAGCTATCTACTATCTAAGCAGGATGATGGTCGGAGCTGAACACCGGTACAATCCAGTGGAAAAAGAATGCTTGGCCCTAATGTTTGCCATTCAGAAGATGTGACATTAAGTGACGGGCCAAACTATTCATATTATCTCCAGAATCAATCCTCTTCGAGTATTGATGAATAAGCCGAGTGTTCTTAATTCCCGACTCGCGACCTGGGCGATGTTATTAATACCGTATGATATGGTGTACGTCCCTCAGAAGTCCATGAAAGGTCAAGCCTTGGCTGATTTCCTAGCTGCCCATCCAATTCCGAAAACCTCGAAATTATATGAGGACATTCCTAACTAAGTTACATAATATAATTCCGTAATGGAAGGTGATACATGGCAGCTATTCTTCGATGGTGCCTCCAGGACTGGTCCCAGGGAAAACATGGTTTCAGGAGTAAGAATTATTCTTAGCGAACCCTGCCCTAATAATTTGGCAGAGTATAACGCTCTACTAATTGGGCTTCAAGTCGCTAAAGAATTAGATGTGGAATACCTGGAAGCTTTTGGTGATTCTCAGCTGATCGTCAATCAGGACAGAGGAATATATGAAGTCCGCAATCCAGACCTCATTCCTTATCACCAAGCAACGATCGAGATAGCCATGTCTTTTAAAGGATTCTTCCTAGAGCACGTGCCTCAATCTCAAAATTTGGAAGCTGATGCTCTGGCCAGCCTAGCTGCAGATCTAGCTATTCCAATAAGAAGGCAGAATTCGGTGATCCTTCTTAACAGAGATTTATTCTGTGTAAAAAATAATTTTCACATAGAACGCAGCTACGCTATAAACCCGGCTCCTCCTAAGAGAGACTAGAGAAGTCCCTTTATAGACTTCGTGTTATACAAAATCTTACTAGAGGATCCTATAGAAGCAGATCCATCAAAAGACGATCACTATGTTTCTATTTTGATGCTTCTTCATAAAGTCTATATTGCCGAACTTACGATGGACTATTGTTACGATGTCTCTCTGATGATGATGCAAAACGGGTTATCCGAGAAGCTCGTGACGGTATATGTAGAGCACATCAACCCGGTCCTAAGTGACAGGATCATATCAGGAGGATGGGCTACTACTGGCCTACCATGATTGCAGATGCTGTGAAATATGCAAGATAATGCAAAGCCAGTCAGGTTCATACAGATTTTATACATCAGCCTTCTGAGTATTTACATCCTACGATTGCATCATGGCCCTTTGAAGCATTGGGTATGGATATCATTGGTCCTATTCATCCTTCATCTTCTAGAGGACATGGTTCATATTGGCTATCACGGATTATTTACCCAAATGGGCGGAGGTAATCCCTCTTGCTGAGGTAAAAACATCCAACGTGATCAGCTTTATCAAACACCATGTAATTTATCGTTTTGGGATACCCCGAAGGATAATTCACGATAACGGGCCTCAATTCATCAGCCAAGCGTTTCATCGATTTTGTAATAAGAATCGGATACAGAATATGGCTGCAACGACATATAATCCTGCTGCTAAGGTTTGGCGGAAGCCTTCAACAAAACCATCATCAAACTCTTGAAGAAGTTCGTCTCTTCGAACAAAAGAGATTGGAATAAGAAGCTGGGGGAATGTCTCTGGGCATATCGCACAATGGTACGAACACCAACGGGTTGTACCCCATTTTTATTAGTTTACGGGTGTAAAGAAGTTCTCCCCATTGAAGTTCAAATTCTATCACTCAGAATAGCAGTGGCTAATGAGTTGACTCAGGAAAATAATGATCGATTAAGGCTTCAAGAGCTAGAAGGATTAAACGAAAAATGCCTTCAAGCTCAACAGCGTATTGCGTTCTACCAGGCATGTATTTCTAGAGCTTTTAATGAAAAAGTGAAGGAAAGAGTGTTCAAAGTTGGCGAACTAGTTCTAGCTGTGAAGAGGCCAATGATCATTACACACAAAAGTAAAGGCAAATTCCAGCCCAAATTGGAGGGCCCTTATGTGATTGAAACCACAGTTTCAAATGGCGCATACAGATTAGCCAGGCCTAATGGAGATTTAATAATGGCTCCTATCAATGGCAAATTCCTGAAGAAGTACTATGCTTGATCTCCTTTGCTCAAAGGGGGTATGCTGAAGATTTTATTCTGATGACACTACATATAAAGATTAGTTGGATCATATTCTATCATGTTCTTATGACCTCTGAATAGATATGTTTAACTAATTTGAAACTTCAAAACCTATCATGTCCATATTACCTCTGATAGTTTTCTGTATAAAAATTTAGTTGGATCATATTCTATCATGTCCATATAACCTCTGAATAGATATATCCAGCTGAAACTTACCAAAAGTATATCACTCCCATATTACCTCTGATATTACTTTCATCCTAGTCTATCATTTATATTCAAAAGTGATAGGTCCACAAAGTCAGAAGAAGTATCTTTATTATCTCCGGTAATAGCAGATTACATAAGAAGCAAAAAGAGTACATCATTGGGGAGGAGCAGTTAAATCGCGAATCTGTTGCGCCAAAGCAGCCATCCTCTCATTCCTGGAGTTCAAAATACTGTTGCGAGCCCATTCAGCCTTGCTTCGTCATTGCTTAAGCGAGATAGTCCGGACAGAGAATTAACAAAATTTGCGTGGATAACACCCGCATGAGTCAAGTTCTGTTTAGTTATATCCACTTGGCCCTTCAGCACATTACGGACTGCCGATGTCTTGAGAAGCCTCTCCCTTGCCTAAGCAAGTTCAGCTTCCAATTCTCGAAACCTCGCTTCATTTCCCTCAAATTTGGCCTGGCACTCAGCTAGCTGAGAAATAAACTCCACCAAGACAGCCTGCTCTTTATCCATCTCTTGCTGCTATTCCTAGATAGATTTGTTTAGAGATTCTATTTGCTCAGCAAGTTCTGTAGTAAAGGAGTCATACTCAGTTTGAACCAGATCGTTGATGCTGCCTCGGGATAGTTGCAAATACTCGTTAATGGGTTGTTCTAAACCATTAACTATTTGCTCTAGCACATCAGCTCTTTCAACGTCAGTGAAATTTCTAATCTGCGCTATAGGAAGATTGGAGGACATCTTCAGAGCATCAAAACCTAGGTTCTTCTCCAGCACCATCGATATCAACTCTTTCAAAGTGAGATAGAATATGCTAGTGTATTGATCCATTAGCATAGGAAAGCTCGAATGGACGCTGGGAGTGGATACAATATCGGTAAGTATCCTTTCTGGAATGACTGCAGAGGAGGTCGCCACAGTCGTTGCTTCAACAGATGGCACGACAAAAGAAGAGACACCAATTGAAGTTGCTGGTATACTCGACGAAGGAGGCACAGACGAGATGGTGGGTTCATCCTCCTCTGATGTTATTTTAACTGCCACTGGCGGGATGACACCTGAGAATATTGTGGATGAAAGATCGGCAGCTTCAAAGCATGCTTCTTCGACGTTGAGCACCACCATTTCATTAAATGGATCCGCAACAAAATCAGAAGTTGTGTCAACTCCGCCCTCCCCAGAGATGTCTTCACCTCAAAAGAAGACAAGAGAAAGTTAATATCAATTTGATGTTAATTTTCCTGAAGAAAACGAGAAGACAACATTTACCCATGGCCGATAGTATGTATGTTGCGTCTGCAGCCTGTATAGCTAAATTATTTCTTAATAATACTAAACAAGCTGTCATACCTGGAGAAGAGGGTGCACAAACTGACATTTGAGAATAGTTATCCCAGTCATCACCCAGATCCACTCGAGGTTCATCGGGTGGAATCTCGCTGGAAATACTTACAGACGAAGGAGGGGTTACTCCCATTATTGGTCTGGATAAAGGTATATTGATTTTGAATATGCTCGGTCTCGAAGGCGACCTCGAAGCACTACCAGTAGCGGTAGTAGCGACAGCGATCGCGAGCAAAGAATCTCCAGCACTGTCAGCCGGAACTGTGGAGGTTCCCTCTCTAAAAGGCGAAGGACCTCTGATCAAAAAATTATACCCAACTGGGGAAATAACAGGCTCACTCCTAGAGGCCCCCTTGGTGGAAGTCCTTTTAGGACCTCTAACCATTTTCTTCTTGCGGGGGGAAGACTCTTTTAGAGTGGAAGCCTTTCGCTTATTGGAGATAACGAGAGGCTCTACTGGCGGAGCTATTACGCCTCTCGGTATTATCAACAAGAAATCGTCTGCACCAGTAGTGTCTTCACCTTCATCAGAGGAGACGGATGGGATCTCCTCTCTTCCAGTAGACTTCTGGGAGGGCATCCTGAAACTTCCATATACATCGAAATCACGATGGAAGGTATTGATGGACGAGTAAAACTCCGCGTACGAGTGAAGAATGCGCAACTCCGTGGAGACAGAAGTCGCGGGCACAGCAAAGATTGCACCAGTACAACCCATGATAAAGTACCGCCATCCTCTAGCTCCATCAATAAGTTCACCTTTGGACTTGAAGCAGGTGATAGGATTCCCCACATGCAACTCGTCGTACCCAAATTATCTGGCAAACCGGCTGGGCAAATAAGGCTCCAAATAACAGTTATCCTCACTTCTGTACAGCAGATGGTAAGGTCTAATGCAGACCAACTGGTAAAAGGCTTTAGGAGAAAAAATAGTCTTCCCCTGACATGCATCCTAAAGTTTCGTCCCCTGCTGATTGATATGTACGGGGGGGGGGGACGGTACAGAAGAGCTTCCAGCCATGGACAAAATTTAATGCTCGCTGGCAATCTATGACGTTCGCCACATTCCAAAGGGAATTCTTGTAATTCAATAAGAAATTATTTTCCGAACTGCTGGCAGAGCCGGGAGACATTACCCAGGTGTTGTGAAGGGTTAACCATCCCATTAGGTATAGGAATGGTAATTCCACTCAAGAAAAATCCTTCACGCTGTGTATCATCTGCAAGCAGCCCATCAGTAATGGCCCTCAGACCAGCTTGTATTCTACATACCATGGCAGAAAGCAGGCCCAATCTTGCTCCAAACACCAACGGTACTGCGGGCCATAAGGTGTTACGATGAATACGATCCGCATACGCGATGCCAGGCACTACCCATCGGCGTAGCCAGACAGAGAGGAAGCCAGCCAGTTGAGCTTCCCTCGACAGAGGCTTGCGGCAATGCCTCATATAACTGAAGGCTTTAATGCCTGCAGGATAACCCCCTATCTCCTCATCGAAAATATAATCTGAAGCCCCTACGTCTTCAATGAGGTCATCGATCGTGTTGGCGCTAAGCATGCTCAGGAGGTTCAAGGGATTATCTCTGCTATCTACAACCTTGTCCGGCTTAGCATTTCTGGCCTGATGGAAGAAGAGGTAGGATGCCCATTTGTTGATATGAGCCAAATCAAAGGGCTCTTTGTAGAAGGTGGTGCATACAAGATAGTGGCTCATCAGCTCCTGGTATACCACCACTGCCCGAGGGTTTGTATCCCTCACCTCCCTATTCGTGGGAAAGTACTCTTCATAAGGAGTCACCCCCATTGGCAGCTTTGAAATCTTCGCCATCTCATGAAGGGCTAATCCTAACTCCCCTAGTGGAGTGGTAGAAGTCCCAGTAAGCGAATTGTATTGCTCCATCAAAGTTAAAAACAAGTTGCGGTTGACAGGCAGCACAACACTAGTGGCACTCACAGCCGCGAACAAGCCAATACTTTCTAGCTCCATCTGGAAGTGCTTCAGGGCACAGGCAGTTAAACTGGCCCATCGATGATTCCCGGGGCTAAGCCATCCACTGGTGCAAGGGTTAACCTTGGGGGTACACTCCTCCCTGCCCCATAAAATCATTGCAGAAAGTCGATATTTTAACCGGCTGGATCAGTGAAGTGTCTTCACTCGGGACGCTGCCCGGCAGTAATCCTCTGAAAGGCATAACAGGGCCTGTAGGATGGCTCACAAAGGCTCCTTGATTCAATCCTTTCTTATAAAAGATCTTCCCCGGCTGGCCGTGAAGATCGGGAGTCGGAGTCCACATCATCTTCCTAGGATGTGTGGCATGGAAGAATGCCGAGATAAGGTAATCTCTGGGAATCCTGGGCAGATACATGACCGTGTCCTCAGCAGAAAATACCCAATCTTCTTTCTTGGGCTTGGTCTGGGACTGTTTGTCGATAACATCCCCGAATAAGAAACTTGGTTTCTTATATTCAGTCCCATCTATGTATGTCAGGGGCTTCCCACTGATTATACTCGGCAGCATTCGTTCTTCTTGGGATGAGATCAGAGTTCCCCTTTCTTGATGATACTCGATTCCAAAGATGGAGAATGTTACATGGGACAAATCCTCTAAATAGTTAGAATTCAACATCCCAGCAGCGGAGCCCATCACTTCAGGCAAAGGAGGGATCTGCAAGTCCACTGCAAAATGCAAGAAAATAAGTCAGTTTTACGCTAGAAGCTACACTCTTGCAGGATACGCCAAATACTAACAGTCTAAGCTTTTACGCCATACTGCAAAAACTTGAGCTTTTATGCTGGAATCTATTTCCAGTGCGTAAAACTCAAGGTTGGCAGTATACGCCAAAATCTAACATTTTGAGCTTTTTATGCCTGACTGCCAAAATTTGAGTTTTTACGTCAGAATTTACATCCACCGCATAAAACTCAAAGTTCATAGTATACGCCAATTTTGACAGTCTGAGTTTTTACGTCAGACTACAAAAATATGGAGTTTTTATGCTAACACATTAGGAATGTGGGCATAATAATAAAATATCTCTGTGCATCATCTTCCTCGAAGAGGCTCTTAGTACAGAAGATGACCTTGCGCGTACACGTACAACGTGTATGAAGGATTTCATTCCTATCGAAGTCTTTACCTGTGACGCTCGGAGCGTAGATCGACGGTGGCGCACTTCGTTCAGATCGGGGCTCACTCAGCCTAATGGGAGTTGCTCGTGCTTGAGCAGAGGAGCGAGATAAGGAAGCAGTTTTTTTCCCCTTAGTAGTGGAAGCCTGTTTCAGTGCCATGGTGAAGCTCAAAGTTCTCACAAAATAGACGAAGACGAAGAATTCTCAAAGAGACGAAGGGTTGTTGCAAAGACAGATGAAGGTTTTCTCTCTCAAGACCTTGGGCTATTTATAGAGTTCGGATAACTCTTCGAATCCCTAACCAAATTCGATATTTAATAGTCGGTTATGATTTGGGACCACGTCAGCCTATCATTTGAAAAAATAAGACGGACAGTCATGCTGCGTAGTGGATCCAGATTTTATGCGCAGAATAGATCTATAGTTTTACGCTCAGAAGCTTTTACGCTCAAAGGCTACAAATCTATGATTTTACGCTCAGAAGCTACAAATCTACGATTTTATGCTCAGAGGCTACAAATCTATAGTTTTACGCTCAGAAGCTTTTACGCTCGGAAGCTACAGATCTATGATTTTACGCTCAGAAGCTACATAAGGCTAATTACAAAGGTTTACGTAGAAAATGCTCTTTTTTTGCTACAAAACATTCCAAGTGCCTGAAACACACAGACGTCAGCATGGAAGATGACTCTTCTTCTTGGGCCATTCAGAATCCTTTACATCTAAGTTCAAGTATGGTCTGTTCGGAGAACATTTCTCGCCCTATTTCAAAGGATTTTCGAGGAAACTATTCTTGAAGAGGAGGGTCTGAACAAAAATTCTTCGTATCAAAGATGTGACAGTTCAGAATTCTATGTGAATCCTCGTCCAAAAAATAGCATGACAGTTGGATCTTCAAGACAACTTAATGCTAAAGAGTTTTTTACGCCTCTTCCGTTACGCGTAAAAGACGGGACGTGAACATATAAGCGTTTATCAGAGTCAGCGTAAAATTACCCAGACTTGTCGAAGCTGCATATTATCAGACTTCCCCACAGCAAATATGGCAAATCAGCAATGCATAAAAGAAGACAAGTTTATTGATCATGATTACATATGATGGAAATCTATTTTACAAAGGATTTTTAATTTTCATGATTGCATATGATGGAAATCCTTTTTTTACAAAGGATTTCTCATTAAAGATCACGCTGGGAATCTGTTATGCTAGGTTCTCATATTGGTGGAGATCATTTTCTTTTTCTATGGCACTTCATCGGCTTCTGCGGTCGATGAACAAGAAAATGATTAATGGCAGAAGGATACAAAACTGGGCCTGTTTTATTCAAGCCCGCCCTCCATACGCCATGGCAGCTACGTCACTAGAATTGTGTTAGGGATTCAAACCCAACACAATACTGGAAGACAGCACCAAACTGCCTACCTACGTCCAGCTTCATAATAGGAGAAAATACAGTTAGCAAGCTGTGTGGTCCGATGAGACCCTTTCTCTCTCCTGGATGAATCGCCATGTAAAATTGCTGATTATCCCGAGAAAAGGAAGCTATGATATTCTTCCATGATCCATTGTTGCAGAGGAGATTTGCTTGATGACGTCTCCTTTTACGGCTCCTCACATACTGGAAGAGCATAATCTTCTTCTTCCTCAAGTCAGCCCGATGAATCAAAGCGGCCATATTTTTGGTTAAGGAAGCATGGAAAAACAGGTTCGCTGACTCGCCTTTATATAGGCAGAAGATAACATACCAAATCCCAACAACTTCCTAAATATCTCTGAAAAATCAGCCTCGTAGAATGAGTCAAATTAGACCGTTTCATGCTTCATTCAAAGTATTTTAAATTACGAGGAATTTAAAAACTTTGAAGGGGGTCTTGTAGAAGCATGAAAAATACGCTGGGAAATTATACGTGTAAACCCCAAGATACATGAAGCACGCGTAAAACAGAGCTTCAACGCTGTGTGGCGTAAAATATGACTTCAGAGTTGCCCACATAAAGTAGCGCTTCAAGGCTGTTTTGGCGTAAAAAGTGTCACGACCCGCACCCAAATTTTGGGACACGAGTACGTGGGTACGTCCAGCCTACGCCGCAGCATCGGCGATAGAACGTTGTCTAGGTCATAATACTATCTAATCATTCTCACACGAGCATCCAACTCTATAAAGAATCACAGATATCACAATATAATATGAAATACTCAATCACATAAACTAAAGCACGATAAGATATCGAAGAAATAAATAAATCAAAATGCAACTCAAGTCTAAAATAGAAATAATCTAACTCAACAGTAATATCTAAGTCTCAACAAAGTATGCCGTAGACAAATCCGGTACCATAAACTGCTAATAGAAACTAACTAAATAACTATTGATCCCGACTAGACCTTCCGGAAATCACACCTGTGCTACCAAGTCCAAGTTTGCAGCTACTCTTCCTGTGGTCCATAATATATCGGACACCAGTCCTCTAAGACGCAGTCTGGAAAAATATTTCCAGACAGGATGGAGCAAAGTATATCTCAAATAACAGTTCCAATTAATTGATAAGGACTATAAAACAATAAATAGATGATGCTATATACTGATAGAACGCAATAAATAAATGCAATGGCAAAATAAAGAGATAGGCAATATAGGCAATATGCTACAGTCAGTGCATATATGAAATGAAAGGAAAGAGGTACAAAATCATATACGAGTGATGTGGTATATGAACTAAAATAGAGAACTGTAACTATTCTAAGTGTTTGAAATCATAGTTTTGAAATGTGATCGGCTTGGGAACTTGTTCGATGACTACATAGCCTGGCTAATCATACGTGAGGTGTATGATTAACACTGTTCAATGTCTACACTTGTACGATAGGTATTTTGATCACATCTCTCACTAGCAATTTTCCCGCCCCCAACTAGTACTGTGGATCCAATCATGACACGTCACGATACACGATCAATGTCCAATATATCATGTACAATGTCTAATATCAATGTCCAATGTCAATGCCGTGTACAATATCAATATGATAACCAATGTAACATCTCATGACTAAAGATCCAATCTATATACTAGTCCGTGTAGCACAGTGTCAAGAGTCAGATATAACATTTCTAAATACTATTATTATAGAAATTATCAAATAATAGAAATTATCAGAGAATGTACTTGTCTGTGGTCCTTAGCTGGTATAAATTAGAGTCCAAATAGCCTATGTATTACAAATCTACCATGTCAAAAGATAATTTATTTTCATTTATTTAATTCTGGAATAATTACTCAAAAATCCTATTTTAATCTTATTATTCAGATTTTTAGGTTAATGCCTAAATTTTGTCCAAAGAAACTAAATTTTATCGACTCGAGACTCATGGCACGCAAATCGAGGCAATTTGTTGACCGAAAAGTCAACCGACACAGAATTGACTTTTATTCATGATTTCTTGTAGATTTCATTGTCAAAATCATGCTAGAATTTACGGCTCTTCAGAATTCAAATTCGTTTGGGAATTATGGCACATACAAATTTTGTATTGTGCACCGATGGTTAAATTCTAACCTAGAAGTTCTACAGAATTAATAGTATGTAAATACTTCGAATTAAATTATGGGAAAAACATATGTCAATAATCTCGACATTAGCTTTCCGAAACTTTAAACGGTTTATGATTCTAATTCCTTGTTCTCCCGAAATCGTGAAAACATCAAAATACGTCTATTTTCGGACATGCTGTATTCTACGAATTTTCCAGAATTAATACTCATAATTTCATAAAAAAATTTATATAATCAGAAAGCTAACCTCAATATCTTTCTAACACAAGAAACTAGACCTCGTTTGGAGTCCGGAGCTATGCGCAATGGCTTCTGGAAGATGAAGGAACCCTAGATAGCAATTCTTCAAAATCTCTCTCTCTAAAAATAATGGGATAATTAGGGTTATTATATTATATATATATAGGGATGTTGAGCGGCTGAATGAAAGTTGATAGGGTGACACGTGTCATGATTTGATTGGATGGTTTTGGTTATATTATTTATTTTTGATTTGCCTTTATCAAAACATTATTTAAGTCATTTTAAATCTAAATAACTCAAAATAAATACTAAAAATAATCATAAAAATTTGGAAAAATTACAGAAAATATATTTTGAACCTGAAAACCGTAGAAAAATATTTAAGATAATTTTATATTCATAGGTTTACTACTATAATTAGGAGAAGCTCTAAACATTAGTTTTACCCATATAACTAAAAATAAATACTAAAATTATTCCAAAAATTATGAAATAATTCCAGAAAATATATAGTAATATTATAAACCCAAAAAAATAACATGGGTCCATTTTATATTCCTGGGATTGCACAATAAATTCTATAAGTCCTAACAATTAGTTATTAGTCTAAATAATTCCCAATAAATACTAATTTACTCAGAAAATTCCCAAAAATTCTAGAAAATATATTTGATTATTTAGAATCTAAAATAAAAGTTTGGAATATTTTTAATTATGTTTAACTCTAAAATAAATTCTTGAAAGTCCTAGAAAATTAGGGTTACTAGTTTTTAATTAACAAAAAATTATGGAAAAATCCCAATAGTCCCAAATCAACTTAATAACAACATTTAAGCACGAATTTCAGGATACGGAGGTTACAAAAAGGTTGCTACACCTCCCTACAGCGTAAAATATATCTACTTTTAATGCAGCATGAAGTTGTACGAGTAACTCTTCATATTCCTCGAATGAACCTGTCGGACAAAATAGTGAACCTGACTCTGACAAAGAGTACTGCACGACGATCGAGAGGACGACTGTAATGATTATTCCGCACAGAGGCCCAGGTTGTCGTTTAGTGACATATCCTTGATACAAGTCATTTTTACGCACTCAAGGAATACGCTGTCTATTTTACACAGGCAGAAATGAGCCTTTAAGCTCAAGATGAGATAAAATCAGACGCCACGTCAAAAGTTGTTCTTCGTACAAAACTCGAGCATATCTATACAGTTAATGCGTGAGATGGGGGCAGATCTCTGCATTTAATGCACGAGATTTTGTTCTATTTTTAATGACTAGGAGGGCTAAAATTAGGACTAATACGCTCACATCACCATCCCTGCATATTACGCCAACTAGGCTATTTTCAACTATAGGAGTACGTCGTATGCTATCTCCTCGAAATACGCCAACTCAGGTTATATTTGCAAGGTACGTGATAAGGCTATTTGGCCCAGAATACGCTCAAGACCTCAGTTAGGAAGGATAATTGGCTAGTTTATGCAGGTTACCCATTATTTATGCAGCATCAAGCTTTACGCAGAATTTGGCTTTTACGCCAACAAGATAGCTACTTGGCTTTTACGCCTACAAGACAGTTATTTGGCTTTTATGCCAATAATCTTTATGCGAGGAGCAGTTACCTATATGGCTTGCATGCCGTGGTCTTCGAGAAGCAGTTATACGCGTTACCTCATAATGGGACATGCGTCACACGCGGATTCAGGAGATAATTCAGACGTGGGTAGCAGTTATTATAACCACCACGTAAAAGGTGCAACTCTCTCCACAGTTTAGCTTCTACGCTGATTGGTCAGTTACTGTGACTGATCTCTATAAATAGAGACTTCCGATCACAGGAGAACAAGGTCGAAAAGGGTGCAGATCAGAGAGAGCACATATAGAGAGTGTTGATTGACGTCTTTGGCAACGAGAGTTCAATTCCCCTAGCAATCTTTTGAAGCTTCTTCTTCTTCTACAACACTTCTTCATTATCGTGTGGTCCAAGGAACAAAGTGATCGACCGCAGATCAGACTCCTATAGCAATATTTCCCCAGAATCATTTTTTATTGTACTTAACATCCTCGTATAGGATTAATTGTACTCTTTTTTTGTTGTTTGTAAACAAAGAAAGGGTTTCATATAAACCTAGTTTCATTCTTCTATTTATCATCAAACACAAGATGGCGACTTTGCTGGGGATCACTTTCTTATCTAACGAGAAAGCTATTGCTCAACACGATGCTGTATCCGTCGGATCAACGAAGAAGACTTTGGTCGTCCAATTCGACCAATCGGCTTATGAAGATATGCTTCGAGCAGGGGGTAGCTCTCATTCCCTCTCTGTCCAAGACAACAGGAAGCTGCATAAATATGGATGCCCCGGACATCCTCTACCCTTCCTACGGACTCTCTCTCTTCGATCAACAGGGTTGTGACATCACAACCTATATGCTCTGTACAAAAAAATCCGTCTCCCGTCTATGACGTGGCAGACAAAGCTTCTGGCAATGCCCTAGTGCCAATCCAGAAGTCTAAAATGTGCACTGCGCATAAAACTTCGTCTCTCGTCTGTGACGTAGCAGACAAAATTTTTGACAAGGCCTCAGTGCCAATTCAGAAATTTCAAACGTGCCCTGCGCGTAAAACTTCGTCTCCCGTCTGTGACATGGCAGACAAAATTTCTGACAAGGCCTCAACGCCAATTCAGAAATTTCAAACGCTCCTTGCACGTAAAAATGCATCTCCCATCTACAAGGAGGTAGATGGACCCTTGGATCACATCAAGGAAAAACGAGTGGCGAATCTCCCGACAGCTAGAGTTGTACGCCACCAAGAGAAGAAGATTACGCGTGACGTTGTAGCCTGTTTGAGGACTCCCCCTGTTTTACGTGAATCTGTGTAAAGCTTCAAATTACGCCAGGATAAGCCCATTCGCGTAAAGAAGACCTGCTATATGGGTAAATATGCCCCTCAGACTGATGATGGATCGCATGCCACTCACATGGGCGAACTGCTATATACTTATGGAAGAGAGAGGGTCATGGTTCCCAATCTCCACACCCCTACTGATGAAAAAGGCAAAATAAGCCTTCCTCTTCTTCTTCTTCTTCTGTTAATCTTCCTGATTTGCATGATTTCTTGATCCAGAAGCGCAAAGACAGGGGATCTTCTAACATGTCTATTGCATCCCCTAGGAAGTATTATTGTAATAGTCATAAAGTTGTAGTTAACTACTGTTGTTCTAAGGCAAAACGGTCAGATTTTGACCGGTTGAACTACTTTTTGTCTCTACAGGGAGAAGAGTCGACATTCGCATCAGTGAACATGGCTTCACACATTCCTAGAGGAAGGTCAAGTTCAAGACATTATTGTAGAAGCATGAAAAATACGCCGGATAGCTCTACACAGCATGTTGATACAAGGCAGTGTAAACAGAGGACCTCAGAACCATCAAACGTACAACAGTGCTTTTCTGCTGGGCACAGCATAAAATACAGGCTCAAGGACCATCCGCGTAATGCAATAGGTCCAGGCTGCTTCAGCGTAAAAAGGTAGCATTGAAGTGTACGAGGAACACTTCGTATTTTTTAAAATGAACCTGTTAGATCATGCAATAAACCTGACATCTGGGCTCCTGACAAAGAGTACTGCACGATAACCTAAGCGACGGCTATAATGATGGCGCGGTACTGCAACCCAGGCTATCATTTCTGCCATTTCCTTGGCGTAGACCGCTTTTACGCATACAAAGGAATACGCTGCCTAGTTTTACACAGGCAGATGTGAGCTGTTTACGCTCCGCAGAAGACAAACAGCCTGCCACATCAAAAGCTGCTCTTCGTACAGGTCTCGAGGCGCGTCTCTACATTTAATGCGCAGAGCGGTGACAGGTTCTCAAGGCACGTCTCTGCATTTAACGCGTCGAATACTGACAGATGCCCGAGGCACGTCTCTGCATTTTATGCGCAGAAGGGTGGTAGACCTTCAAAATACGCCTCTATATTTAATGCGCAGGATAATGGCCGATCTCTGCATTTAATACAGGATATTTAATTAAATGTCACCGAACCGTCGTCCAGTGACATTCCCTTTGCGCCAACTGCCCTTACGCATATAAGGGATACGCTGCCCAGTTTTACACTGGCAGACGTGAGCTTCTTACGCTCCGCAGAAGGCAGACAGACCGCCACATCAGCAGTTACTCTTCGTACAGAATTCGAGGCGCGTATCTGCATTTAATGTACAGAATGATGGCAAATCTTAAAGACAAGCCTCTGCATTTAATACAAGAGATTTGACTATATCTCTAAGAGCCGTAATTTTGGCTAAAACGTCCACATCATCTCGGCTTCTACGCCTGCTCGGCTTCTATGCCCACTCGGCGTCTGCGCCTGCTCGGCTTTTATGCCCACTCGGCTTCTATGCCCACTCGACTTTTATGCCCACTCAGCTTCTACGCCCACTCGGCCTCTATAACCACTAGGCTTCTATGCCCACTCAGCTTCTATGCCTACTTGGCTTCTACGGCTACTTGGCTTCTATGCCATGGTGATAGTCATTGGCTTCTACGCCAACCTCTTCTACATAAGGAATAACTACCTACGTGGCTTCTACGCCGTGATCTTCGCAGCAGCTATACGCGTTTGTCCCTTAGTTGGACACACGTCATATGCTCACTTAGAAGATCATCTATATGCAGGCATTGGTTATTTTAAACTATCGTGTAAAAGGGTGTTGTACTTTCCACTACTCGGTTTCTACGCCGACTGTGTGGTCACTGTCACTAAAAACTCTATAAATAGAGACCTCTATTAACAGAGGAACAGGTCGAAAAATTGAAGGTCGAACGATCGGAAATTGGCGAAGGAATCCAGTATCAGATCCGAGGTCGACAATTAGAGGTCAAAAAGGAGAGAGAGAGAGAGAGAAGAATCCAGAGCTCAGGCAAAGAGAAGGGATCGACGACTTTGGCATCGGGCATCCACCCTCTTTAGCAACCCTCGAAGCTGCTTTCTGTCTTCCACGGCACTTCTTCAACATCGTGTGGTCCAAGGGCTAAAGTGATCGACTGCAGATCAAACACCCATAGCAATATTTACCCAGATTAAATAAATTATACTTCGATGTTCCTCGTGTAGGATCAAAATTGTGTAATCTTGTTTGTAAACACCGACGAAGCAGGGCGGGGCTTTCTTTTAAAAATAAAGAACCTTGTCGTCTCTCGTAAACTTTTACCTTCGTTTATATTTTTTTATCCGAAATAAGATGGCGACTCTGCTGGGGACGTCTTTCTCTTCTGATGAGGAAGCATTTGCTCAACACGATACGGTATCCGTGGGATCCGTGAAGAAGACATTGGTCGTCCAGTTCGACCAATCTGCCTACGAAGACATGCTTCAAACAGGGGGTAGCTCTCACTCTCTCTCAGTCCAAGACAACAGGAAGCTGCGTAAGGTCTGGATGCCCAAGACATCCTCTACCATTCCTGTGGACTCTCCGACCTCTTCGATTTCTCCGACCAACGAGGTTGTAGCATTGCTCCCTCCGCGCCTTGCGCGTAAAATTCAGTCGCCTGTCTCTGGCAGGACAGACAAAACTTTTGGCAATGCCTCAGCGCTAACCCAGAGGTATACTCTGCGCTCTGCGCGTAAAATTCAGTCTCCCATCCCTGGCGGAAAAGATGAAACTTCGGACAATGCCTCAGCGCTAGTCCAGAAGCCTATACTGCGTTCTGCGCGTAGAAAATAGTCTCTCGTCCCTGGCGGAACAGACAAACTTTTTGACTATGCCTTAGCGCCAAGTCAGAAGTTCCAAACGCGCTCCGCGCGTAAAAATACATCTGCCTTCCGCGGAAAAGCAGATGATCCCTGCAATCTACGCAAGGGAAAGCAAGCGGCGGACTACTCAACTTCTCGGTCTTTATGCCAGCAAGGGAAGAATCTGCCAGCCCTCCGGATTACGCGAGAGGCTGACGGCCGACTAAGGACATCCTCATCTTTACGCCAATCGGAGCAGAGCACCAAATTATGCTGGGAGGAGCCCCTCAGTGTAAAGAAGGCTCAATTTGCGGAAAGATACCCTCCTCGAGGATTATTCGCCACTCAGATTGCCAACCTATTGTATACAGGAGGCACAGGGAAAACTATGGCTCCCAACATTCGCATGCCCACTGATGTGAACAGAAGGAACAAGCCCTCTTCTTCTTCTTCTTCTATAAAGACTCCTGACCTGCGTGACTATCTGATCCAGAAATACGAAGATGAGGGTCATAAACAAGCTTCAGTTCCCCTAACGGTCAAACGCGGGGAGATCTTGTGGGAAGATGCATCAACATCTAATGTCGTTATGACAGGTGGACTACGTGGAGATTCTATCTTTATTATTCCTCCAACTCGCGACGACCAACATCCAATAGCCTTCGGTCGCATACGGAGCAGCCCGAGCATGCAGGAAGAATTTTGCGAGTCTGAAACTGGCAGAATATAAATCCACAGATATAGCCCGCAAGCGTTAAAAATTATACAAAGCATGGGTTATGATTTGAAGCTGAAACAAGGCCTCAACGATGGAAAGGGCAGACGAATACCGTTGTATGGTAATTCTTACCGTCAACAAGCTCGTTTTGGGTTGGGGTATACTGCATCTCTTGCGAAATCCAAATCTTCAAAGTCTAATCCTGTACAACCAGAGGCAGGTCCTGCTAAATCAGCTTCTGTAGACAACTGCCACGACATGTCTGGGGGAGCCTGCCTCGACAAAATAGGGCGGCATCCAAAGTTAGGAGAAGAATTCCCTCGAGACCAGGATATGATGCAACGACAACGATCTTCCCAGAAGACCGTAAAACTCAGGCATCAGGAGCCCGAAGACCAAAAGGGACTTTCTCCTTCAATGAAGATGACATCATTGAAATCTTTAATATGTTAATAGAGAAACGCAAGCTTCAACTTCCCGACATCAAACATCCTGAGAAAGCTGGCAAAGTTGATCACCCAGATTATTTTCTCTTTCATCGGTACATTCATCATCCTACAAAAGTGTGCTATGTACTGAAAAGGAAAATCCAGGAGTTGATTGACGCCAAAGTTGTCATTTTGTATCTATAAACGAAGGGATGATCATTGCAATAACAATTTGCTCTCCTCAGGAATATAACTGAGGAAGAGTCCGTAAAATTTCCCAGTGAATTCTTCAGGACTATCCTCACAAAAAAAAGAAAAAAGAAAAGAAGAACCACTCCACAGTGAATTATTTTCTAAACATTTCATTTCTTCAAACTTTCCGAGTTTCTGGCTATCGATTATCATGTTCATATTACCTCTGATATCGGTTGTCATCTCAACTTAACACCCGTACTTAACTCTAAGTACGCCAGTGGTGTTGAGTCCACAAAACTGCCATATCTATATTACCTCTGAGCAGATGTTTAACTCCATCCCCATTGGAGTCACAACCAAAGAGTTTGTCATGTTCATATTACCTCTGAACGAACTTTTCGAGTTTTTGGCTATCGATTATTATGTTCATATTACCTCTGCTATCGATTGTCATCTCAACTTAACATCCGTACTTAACTCTAAGTACGCCAGTGGTGTTGAGTCCATAAAACTGCCATGTCCATATTACCTCTGAGCAGATGTTTAACTCCATCCCCAATGGAGTCACAACCAAAGAGTTTGTCATGTTCATATTACCTCTGAACAAACTTTTCGAGTTTCTGGCTATCAATTATCATGTTCATATTACCTCTGATATCGGTTGTCATCTCAACTTAACACCCGTACTTAACTCTAAGTATGCCAGTGGTGTTGAGTCCACAAAACTGCCATGTCCATATTACCTCTGAGCAGATATTTAACTCCATCCCCAATGGAGTCACAACCAAAGAGTTTGTCATGTTCATATTACCTCTGAACGAACTTTTTGAGTTTCTGGCTATCGATTATCATGTTCATATTACCCCTGATATCGGTTTTCATCTCAACTTAACACCCATACTTAACTCTAAGTACGCCAGTAATGTTGAGTCCACAAAACTGCCACGTCCATATTACCTCTGGCAGGGCTTGTCCCAAGCCTATTATTTGTACTCTCGTGTGCAACAAATGATAGGTCCACCAAAGATCCCCCAGTGGGATGTCTCCATCTTCATTAACCCACCGTACCAGGGGCCGGTCCTTCGAGACCAACTACGGCGGACAAAGGGAAGCAAAAGAAAGTACGTTTCGACAAACCTATAAAAAATATCTAAAACAAAGGTTTAGAGAAGCCGTACAACTTTGACATCCTGGCCTAATTGGCTAATACACCAGCCAGGTTATCTATCTTCGAACTACTCAGGCTCTCCCAAGACACTCGTCTAGCCCTGAGCGAAGCACTGATGCAGGCGGATGCATACTTGACCCAGCTCAAGTCCCCTGACGAAGAACCAGTGGCGTGTCCTCAATGCCACAGTGTAATGGAGGTGGTTCCGAATATCACTTTCACTCAAGATGACATGCTGTTAAAACATAACAGGCATGACAGGCCCCTCTATCACACCGGGTACATCGGTTCCATGGAGGTCGACCGGATTCACATACATCCGGGATCATCAATCAGCATCATTCTTCATAGTCTGCTTAGACCGTTGAGAATTTCTACCTGCGAATTGGCCTACACCACCACTACGATCGTGGGTTTCAACGCCAGAAAGAGTAAGCCGCTGGGAAAAATTCGCCTGAGGATCTAGATCGACAACCTCAGATCAGTGGCCACGTGATATGTCATTGATTCAGAGGTATCCTACAATATTCTGCTGGGCAGACCTTGGATCCACGACCACAACATCGTTCCTTTGACTCTACATCTGTAAGCCCCATGATTTTTAGTAATTTTTAATTTGGATTTTTTACAATTTTCTAGAATTTTCCGGGATTTTTCTGTAATTAAAACCTAGGCATTTGGTAATTAAATAATTTATAAATGCTGTTTATTAATATTAAAATATTATGGAAATAATATTTTATGGTATAAAATGGAAAACCGGATATAGGGTAATTTTCCGGGAATTTATTGGATACCGGAATCATTTTTAAAGCCCTGAAAACCGATGTAGAATTAAACCGAATTAAACCCGTGCCAAACGCCCGACATCCCCATGAGAGCCGAAGCCAAGCCCAAGGAGCGTTGACCCAGCCCAAATCCTAGGATAAACCCAAGCCAAAATTTTTGCATGTATAAATGCCTATTCTCCTAGTTTTCTCCAAAAAGAAAATAAAAAGGAAAAAGAAAAGAAAAGAAAAGAAAAGAAAAAGAAAAAGAAAATCCTAATTAACCCTAACCTAACCCTAACCCTAAGTCGCCGCCCCTTCCGGCGAGTCTCCGGCGCCGCCCTCCCCTCGCCGTGCCCAGCCACCGCCCGTCGACCTCCCCGATCAACCTCCACCTCCTTCCCTCTCCTCTTCCTTCCCCTCAGCAGCCGTCCCCCCGCCCGCTCCGGCGCGCCGCAGCCTCGACGACCTCACCCTACGCCGCCCCGCCGTGCCCCGCCCTCGCTAGTGCCGCCGACCACCGCTTCCCTCCTCCGCCTCCTCCTCCTTCTTCCCCCGCAGCCAGGCCCCCTTTCCCGAGCACGGCTCCCCCTCTCTCCTCCCAGCCGCCCTCGACGCCTCCGACCGTCCCAGCCGATGCCTCCTCCGACCGTCCCAGCCGACGCCGCCTCCGGCCGTCGAAGCCTGCGCCACCCTCCTCCAGCGCGCCGCCCTCCTCCAGCTGGCAGCCCAGCTCCGGCCGTCGCACAGCGACTCGAAGCCCAAACCCTAGGACACAGGATCCGGATACTTCGTGTCGTGTCGGACACGAAAAAACATCGTTTTTGGAGCCCTGTTCAGGTAGCGTTTCCTCTCTCCTGGTACTTCCGTTTTCGATTCCGTCAGTTGCATCGCATAGACTGTATGACCCTCTCGGTGCCTGTGCAAATCGCTCGGTGCATCGCGTCTTGTGGCGATCGAGAACCGCGATCCAAAAACAGGAAAAACAACGTCCTAATTCACCCCGGAACCGAGTACGCCCCGCCAAACGGGACAACTTGGTCGCGTGCGGTCTTTACCGATACGTGCACGCTGTCGATACGGACGTGCAGGATTTCGCAGAAGTTGATTTGGATGTGCGTGCACACCGAAATCAACGCGTATCCGCGAACACCGTCCGTATCCGTCAGTTCTGGAACACGTTGTAACTTTGTGTACACACGTCGGATCGAGATGAAACTTGCGCCATCGGAATCGTAGTAATACGCTGGTCCTGTGAACCAAGTTTGGTTCAATTCTGAGAACGTTGACGAAATCGCGTATCGTAGGCCCCACAGGCTCCACTTGACGGGCAATTTTGTGATCGGCTCATCGAAATCCAATTCTGGAAGTTTCGTTGGGTTCGTATCATCGTTCCTGACTTTTTGACACTAAGTTTGGCAAATTTGGAGACCTTTGATCCTGACACGCTTTTCGGTGCAAAGTGGCCCACATGTGGACCCCGCTTTGACCCGAAAATATTATTTTTGCCCTTGTGTCCAAATTGGACTTAAGGACAGGCGTTTCTAGCTATTTGATATTTTCTGAATCTAATGGTGATGTTTATTTTAGCAACCGAAGTAGTACCTGCAGATCACACTGAGACCAGAGCTACAGTTGGAGCCAGAACCCCAAGCAAGTGTACCTCGCCAAAATATGCAGTTCTTGCTACTTATTTCCTTGGCTTATATATATATATATTGTGGTTCATGCTTGACCTAGGACCGTGCGACTTTACTTAGCGTCCGATTCATAGTCGGGTGCCAACACCGTACGCGGCGTTGTGTAATGTCATCTAGACATGGATACCGAGACCCCATCTTTCTCGTACCTGTCCTATCAAGTACATTATAACCCAGGACACTTGACACTGTTCATGAGACAGAATCTTCCTGTGATATTCATGGTGATTCTGTATAGGATACAGGTTTTATGACATAGACATTATATTCCTAGACATTATATGACTTGCTGCATTAGATATGATCTTACATGACATGGACATGGGGCCACATGGACATGAGACGTATGATTACATTGGGTGGGGAGAGACACGCAGGCTACAGGTTAATTTTATATTATGCCGGCGTCTTAGTCTTTCGTTGAGCTAGACGACCACATGATATCACTACTACCGGCTCCCCGACACAAAGCTTGTAGTGGTTTCAGCCTGAGTTCTAGTGCTGCTCTCATCTTGCATTTCACTTAGTTGGTTATATTGTGTTCCCATCTTATTTCATTTATTGTTGTAGAGACACGCAGGCTACAGGTTGATTTTATATCAGAAAATTTACTGTACCGATAAAAAAATTATAAGAATTAAATACACCAATATAAGTTTGACAAATTTAAAAAGGACGATACGAATCGCCATCTGAGTTGGCAAAAAATTAAAAAAGTGAATTTTTGCCAACCCAGTTGGCGAAAATCCGAACATATATTAAAAAAAAATTAAACTTTCGCCAACTCCGTTGGCGAAATCCGGAAAAAAAAAATATAAAAATTTTTTTTAAAAAACAAATTCAAAATTTCGCCAACTTTGTTGGCGAAATAAAAAAATTAGTAAAAAATTATAAAAAAATATTAAAAAAATATTTAAAAATATATTAAAAAAATGAAAAAAAAAAATTTTGGTTTTTTTTTAGGGTTTATTTATTTTGGTTTTATTTTTGGTTTTTTGGGTTATTTTTTTAGGGGTTTATCTGTTTTGGTTTTTTTTCTTTGTGGTTTTTTTGTTTGGTTTTATTTATAGGTATGTTAATAGTACTCACTTTGTCATAGATATGTTAATAGTAACTCTGTCATAGTAACGTTCATATTTTAACGGCTAAATTTTGACAACGGCTATATTTTTACAACGTTTTAATTTTTTACAACGGCTAAATGTAAAAAATGTCCTCATCTATCTGTATCATACAACGGCTAAATTTTTACAACGTTTAATTTTTTTACAACGGCTAAATGTAAAAAAATTCCTCATCTATCTGCATCATACAACGGCTCAATTTTTACAACGGCTAAATATAAAAAACGTTTAAATTTTTTACATTTAGCCGTTGTAAAAAAATTTAAACGTTGTAAAAATTTAGCCGTTGTATGATGTAGATAGATGAGGACATTTTTTACATTTAGCCGTTGTAAAAAATTAAAACGTTATAAAAATATAGCCGTTGTCAAAATTTAGCCGTTAAAATATGAACGTTACTATGACAGAGTTACTATTAACATATCTATGACAAAGTGAGTACTATTAACATACCTATAAATAAAACCAAACAAAAAAACCACAAAGAAAAAAAAACCAAAACAGATAAACCCTAAAAAAATAACCCAAAAAACAAAAACAAAACAAAATAAATAAAACCTAAAAAAAACAAAAAAAAACATTTTTTAAATATTTTTTAATATTTTTTTAAATTTTTTTAAATATTTTTTTTATATTTTTAAATATTTTTTTAATATTTTTTTATTAAATTTTTTTTATTTCGCTAACCAAGTTGGCGAAATTATGAAAAAAAAAATTTAAAATTTTTTTTTTTAAAATTTTTATTTCCCGGATTTCGCCAACAGAGTTGGGAAAAGTTTGTTTTTTTTTAATATATGTTCGGATTTTCGCCAACTGGGTTGGCGAAAATTCAGTTTTTTAATTTTTCGCCAACTCAGCTGGCGATTCGTATCGTCCTTTTTAAATTTGTCAAACTTATATCGGTGTATTTAATTCTTATAATTTTTTTATCGGTACAGTAAATTTACTGTTTTATATTATGCCGGCATCTCAGTTTTTCGCTGAGCTAGACAACCACATGATATCACTGCTACCGGCTCCCCGACACAGAGCTTGTAGTTATTTCAGCCTGAGTACTGGTGATGTTCTCACCTGCATTTCACATAGATGGTTACATATTTACCCTGTTTATTTCATTGACTATTCACTGCATTATTATGGCTTGTATTTTCTGTACCTTGTTATGTCCCCTGAGGACCTGGATCCGGATTATGTCCCCAGGATTAGCAGAGGAGATCCACCCAGAGTTATACAGTACAGGAGCATTAGCAGGAGCAGAAGCAGAAACAGGAGCAGTTACGGGAGCAGTACCAGATTCAGCAGACGAGTGATCACCGAGGTTATCTTCTGAGTATATACTGTTCCATACTCAGTATTGGCTGTAGTTATCTTATTTCTTGTATCATGACAGATGTATCAGACTCATGGTCGGGTTATTACCCGAGTTTATATTTTATTGAGATATGATCTTGCTTTATAATTCTGATATTGTGGTATTTATTCTGTGGATGAGATTAGTATATTTAGACCATTATTATTGCACTACAGCTTAAGTATGCCCCGATGGATCCATTAAATTGGATTTGTCCATCGGTGTGTGCTGCTGGCCATTATCACGCGTCCGGTCCCTCGGTATTTTGGGACTGGGGCGTGACATGGTTTTTGTGGTGGCCCATGCAGGTCAACGACTAAATTATTCGGTTTCAACTTAGGGACCGAGCAAGCCTGCAATAAGATAGAATAAGTTTCTAGGATCTCATCCACTTGCTTGAAACGTTCTTGATATCTATATCGGATTCGACTTAAATTCTTAAATTGTATCCTGTCTTGATTCGTGAGCGCCTCTTATTGGTTATTTTGGTTGCAGAGTTATGGATTCACGATCAAACAACGAGACTCCTCCAAGATCACCACGAGATGCTGTGGTAACCAACGAAGATGAAGTAACACCAGTTGATGAAGGTCAAGCAGCTCAACAACGCAATCAAGCAAGTCAGCACGCCTCGAGAATTCAGCAAGATGATCTCCCACCTCCGCCGCAGTTTATGCCACAAATGCCCGTATTTCCACAAGAGCAGGCCATGGACGGGCAGCAGATGTTTCAAATGATCTATGCAATAATGCAAGCTCAACAAGAGGCTTTGAGTCGTAGCCTAGCACTTGTACTAGAGCTGGCGAATCTACCAGCACGACGACCAATGACGGGCTCTATTTCTGATTTCTGCCAGCTGAAGCCCCATACCTTCTCAGGCAAAGAAGAACCCACAGAAGTTCATGAGTGGCTCACCAACACTCAACATCAATTAGAAGCAGCCGAGCTTCCAAAAGAACGTTGGATGACTGCCGTCAGAATGCAGTTGACGGGCAATGCACATCACTGGTGGCTATCTGAGGAGACACGACTCGGACCAGACCGAGTCACTTGGGAAGAGTTTTCCAGACTCTTTCAGGAGATGTACATACCAGCCATCGCTCGATCAGAACTTCGCGACAAGTTTAATCGCCTCACTCAAGACAGTATGACAGTAGAAGAGTACAACGCAGAATTCATTCGTCAAAGTTGCTTCTCCCCAACCCTGATCCCGACAGAAGAAGAGAAGGCTGAGAAGTTCTTCGACGGATTAAACATTGAGCTACAGAAACTAATTGGATTCGTTGCACCTACATCTTACCCGGACGTCCTTGCTACAGCTCGACGCATGGAGCGCGTCATCAGGAGAGAGACCAGTCTGAAGCGATAGTCCATATCAGCACCAGCCGGAGCACCACAGAAAAAGTTACAAAGAGACCTCACATGCACCAGCCACCAGAAGCATCTCCACAAGCACTACCTATCTGTCAATATTGTCGCAAGCGAGGCCATGTTGAGGACGAGTGCAGATGAAAAAGGAAAGTATGTTTAGCTTGCGGATCCAGTCAGCATTCATTAAGGGAATGCCCTGAGCGTCGAGAAAGAGCACCAAGGGTTCACTAACAAGCATTACCACAACCGAGGCCAACCTATCCAGCATTGGGAGCACCGCCAACGGAAGTTGAAGGAGTCATACCACCACCTCCAGGAGGGTATCAGCCGAGGCCACCTTTGATACCACAAGCAGCACTCTTCCAGCAAGCCCAGCAGTATGTTTAGCTTGAGGAATCAACTACAAGAACGTGAACAAGCTCCAGCGATGACTTTGGAAGACGCACAGACCCATGGAGTAGCTAATGCGCAAAATTTTTCGTAGTTATCTGTTTATAGATTTGTTTTATCTCGTGCCTATTGGTTCGTGACCTCAGCCTTAACCTATGTAATTTTGAACTTGCTTATAATTGATAACTGTAGAGATTTTAGAGTCTTTTGTTATTGTGCTTATTTTGGGTTATTTTGTGAACTTGAATTAATTTGTACCTCCTTTCATCATCATCTAGCTTACTTGTATTTGTACTATCTTGACTTATGCTACTGTTACAGCCTAGTTTTGCAAGCTCATTTTTATCAAGCTTGTTCATGACATATGTATTATTGGGTTGACACACTAATACAATTGTCTATTCAGAATCAGTGTATTACGGTCTGATCAACCTTAGTGCATTTTGGTTCGCTCTTCGTACGACTACTTTACGTGGATTGAGATATATAGTTGACTAGTATACTTGCCCTCTAGATATGTCTGCATATATCGTATCAGTTACATAACTGTACTAATACGAGCATGCGAACAAAGGATTACCAGAATAGGATTTCAATCCACAATTGTCTTGACAAATCCCATTTGAATTCGTTAAACGCCTTGACCCTGATACTTCTATTCTATTACCTCACCCTTGAACTCTTTATTATTGATCTTTGTCTTCCCTTATTTCGGAAAGATGAAACCTAGTGCTTGGTATAAGTTTGATATATAGACAGTACTAGATATACCCCACAGGCCGGTCGCATTGTTGATGACCCTTTTATATATGATTAAGGGAATATCATAGGTGATATATTTGGTGTTAAAGACTTGAGGATTCAATAACATGATTTAATAAGTTGGGCATAGCTTTATTAGATGTATAGCCTTAGATGATAGATGGGTAAATTCTAAGATGGGTAGAGACCGCAATGTTCACTAGAGAGGAATCCTTTAGACTGTAATCAAGTGAGATTGGATAGAATGAACCCTACCATATTTTAATTTCGAGGACGAAATTTTTATAAGTTGGGTAGATTGTAAGCCCCCTGATTTTCAGTAATTTTTAATTTTGATTTTTTACAATTTTCTGGAATTTTCCTGGATTTTTCTGTAATTAAAACCTAGGCATTTGGTAATTAAATAATTTTTAAATACCATTTATTAATATTAAAATATTATAGAAATAATATTTTATGGTGTAAAATAGAAAACCGGATATAGGGTAATTTTTCGGGAATTTATTGGACTCCGAAATCATTTTTAAAGACCTGAAAACCGATGTATAATTAAACCGAATTAAACCCGTGCCAAACGCTCGACATCCCCATTAGAGCTGAAGCCAAGCCCAAGGAGCGTTAACCCAGCCCAAATCCTAGGACAAACCCAAGCCCAAATTTTTGCATGTATAAATGCCTATTCTCCTAGTTTTCTCCAAAAAGAAAATAAAAAGGAAAAAGAAAAGAAAAGAAAAGAAAAAGAAATTCCTAATTAACCCTAACCAAACCCTAACCCTAAGCCGCCGCCCCCTCCGGCGAGTCTCCGGCGCCGCCCTCCCCTCGTCGTGCCCAGCCACCGCCCGTCGACCTCCCCGATCTACCTCCACCTCCTTCCTCCTCCTTCCCTCTCCTCTTCCTTCCCCTCAGCAGCCGTCCCCCCGCCCGCTCCTGCGGGCCGCAGCCTCGACGACCTCACCCGACGCCACCCCGCCGTGCCCCGCTCTCGCCAGCGCCGCCGACCATCGCTTCCCTCCTCCGCCTACTTCTCCTTCTTCCCCCGCAGCCAGGCCTCCTTCCCCGAGCACGGCTCCCCCTCTCTCCTCCCAGCCGCCCTCGACGCCTCCGACCGTCCCAGCCGACGCCCCCTCCGACTGTCCCAGCCGACGCCGCCTCCGGCCGTCGAAGCCTGCGCCGCCCTCCTCCAGCACGCCGCCCAGCTCTGGACGTCGCACAGCGACTCAAAGCCCTAACCCTAGGACACAGGATCCGGATACTTCGTGTCGTGTCGAACACGAGAAAATGTTATTTCTGGAGCCCTGTTCAGGTAGCGTTTCCTCTATCCTCGTACCTCCGTTTTCGATTCCGTTAGTTGTATCGCGTAGACTGTATGACCCTCTCGGTGCCCGTACAACTCGCTCGGTGCATCGCATCCTGTGGCGATCGCGAACTGCGATCCAAAAATAGGAAAAATAATGTCCTGATTCACCCCGGAACCGAGTACGCCGCGCCAAACGGGACGACTTGGTCGCATGCGGTCTTCACCGATACGTGCGCGCTGTCGATACGGACGTGCTGGATTTCGTAGAAGTTGATTTGGATGTGCGTGCACACCAGAATCAACGCGTATCCGCAGACACCGTCCATATCCGTCAGTTCTAGAATACGCTGTAACTTTGTGTACACACGTCGGATCGAGACGAAACTTGTGCCATCGGACTCGTAGCAATACGCTGGTCCTGTGACCCAAGTTTGGTTCAATTCTGAGAACGTTGACGAAATCGTGCGTGGGCCCCACAGGCTCCACTAGACGGGCGATTTTGTGATCGGCTCATCGGAATCTAATTCTGGAAGTTCCGTTGGGTTCGTATCATCGTTCCTGACTTGTTGACACTGAGTTTGGCGAATTTGGAGACCTTTGACCCTGACACACTTTTCGGTACAAGTGGCTTACATGTGGACCCCGCTTTGACCCAGAAATGTCTTTTTGTCCTTGTGTCCAAATTGGACTTAAGGACAGGCGTTTCTAGCTATTTGATATTTTCTGAATCTAATGGTGATGTTTATTTTAGCAACCGGAGTAGTACCTGCAAATCACACTGAGGCCAGAGCTACAGTTGGAGCTAGAACCCCAAGCAAGTGTACCTCGCCAAAACTTGCAGTTCTTGCTACTTATTTCCTTGGCTTATATATATATATATTGTGGTTCATGCTTGACCTAGGACCGTGCTACTTTACTTAGCGTCCGATTCATAGTCGGGTGCCAACACCGTACGCGACGTTGTGTAATGTCATCTAGACATGGATACCGATACCCCATCATTCTCGTACTTGTCCTATCAAGTACATTATAACCCAGGACACTTGACACTGTTCATGAGACAGAATCTTCCTGAGATATTCATGGTAATTCTGTATAGGATATAGGTTTTATGACATAGACATTATATTCCTAGACATTATATCACTTGCTGCATTAGATATGATCTTACGTGACATGAACATGGGGCCACATGGACATGAGACGTATGATTATATTGGGTTGGGAGAGACGCGCAGGCTACAGGTTGATTATATATTATTCCAGCGTCTCAGTCTTTCGCTGAGCTAGACGACCATATGATATCACTGCTACCGGCTCCCCGACACAGAGCTTGTAGTGGTTTCAGCCTGAGTTCTAGTGTTGCTCTCATCTTGCATTTCACTTAGCTGGTTATATAGTGTTCCCATCTTGTTTTATTTATTGCTGGAGAGACACGCATGCTACAGGTTGATTTTATATTATGCCGACATCTCAGTTTTTCGCTGAGCTAGACGACCACATGATATCATTGCTACCGGATCCCCGACACAGAGCTTGTAGTTGTTTCAGCCTGAGTACTGGTGATGTTCTCACCTACATTTTACATAGATGGTTACAAATTTACCCTGTTTATTTCATTGACTATTTTACTGCATTATTATGGCTTGTATTTTCTGTACCATGTTATGTCCCCTGAGGACCTGGATCCGGATTATGTCCCCAGGATTAGCAGAGGAGATCCACCCAGACTTATACAGTACATGAGCATTAGCAGGAGCAGAAGCAGGAACAGGAGCAGTTACGGGAGCAGTACCAGATTTAGCAGACGAGTGATCACCGAGGTTATCTTCTGAGTATATACTGTTCCATACTCAGTATTGGCTGTAGTTATCTTATTTCTTGTATCTTGACAGATGTATCAGACTCATGGTCGGGTTATTACCCGAGTTTATATTTTATTGAGATATGATCTTGCTTTATAATTCTGATATTGTGGTATTTATTCTGTGGATGAGATTAGTATATTTAGACCATTATTATTGTACTACAGCTTAAGTATGCCCCGATGGATCCATTAAATTAGGTTTGTCCATCGGTGTGTGGTGCTGGCCATTATCACGCGTCCGGTCCCTCGGTATTTTGGGACTGGGGCATGACAACATCAATGCTTTAAATATATAGACGCCCAAGGAACGGTACAAACGGAGTTTGCTGACCTAAACCCATTTAGAGGAGTAGAATCCTACTACTCTGATGACGTGTTGTACTCTCAAGACTACACGGAAGAGGTGACAGCTGAAGTAGAGAAGGAATCCCACTGGGAGCCAGAAGAACCCTCTGCCGAACAACCACTGTCAATCAAGGTGAAAGGACGGATTACTCGTCCAAAGGCCATGGAGCCTACGGTGATCCACCTGAACAAAACCATGTCAGGAAAAGGGGGTGATCCTCTAGTGATCACTTTGAACTAGAAGCCTCCATCCTTGGTCATCAACCTTCGGCGCAGTAGGCAACCGATCGATGTAAATGCAACCGGGAACAAAGTTTCAGATGATAATAAACGTCCTCTTTTTCAGTATATCGACGCTCAAATTCCGAACCAGGAATTCTCTCCCCATGATGATATAGAACCTATAGCGCAAAAATTCTTGTAAGCTATAGATTCCTATCATCCGTATATGTGGGAAGTGGCATCATCATCCAATGTCACCACGACATATGGACTGCATGAGGATTCTATCTTTATTATCCTGCCTACTTATAGCAGTCAGCATTCAATAGTCTTCGGCCACATACGCAATAAACTGACTGTACAAGAGGATTCTCCCGACGACGACGTTGGTAAAATGCAGGTTCACAGATACAGCCCGCAAGCTTTGAAGATTATACAAAGTATGGGTTATAACTTGAAGCTGGAACCAAATCTCAACTTCAGGAAAGGCAGACGAATGCCGCTGCACGACAATCCCTACTATCAACGAACTCGTTTCGAGTTAGGGTATACTACCTCCCTTGCAACTTTTGGGACAAACGAGGATATCTTTTCCTCTTCTCAAAACGGCTCAGCGCCCTCCGACTCATCTCATGCTCTTGAACGAACATTATCAGTAAATATGGTAGTGACAGATTCCTTCGAAGCAGACGAACAAGAATCTGAACTGTTTAAGAATGACGCTTGGGCTCAGCAAATGGATACACAATGGGAGTTCTGCTTCGAGCAGAGAGAACCTCCCACTGAAGATAAAGTTATCCAGATTGATGTTGGGGATGAACTCTCGCCAAAGCCGATATTTATCAGTAACAATCTTTTCGAAGCAGAAAATAAAGAAGTTATCCGGCTGATAAAAGAATATATCGACGTCTTTGCGTGGAATTATGAGGACATGCCAGGCCTTGATCCAAAGGTGGCTACTCATAAGCTCAATATATTGCCCGATTCAAAGCCTGTGAACCAGCACCAACGCCGGTTCCATCCAGATATGATGGACGCCATCGAAGCTGAAGTCAAGAAGATGATAGCCTGCAGCTTCATCCGAGAAGAATAACATCCCGACTGGGTCTCCAATGTTTACCCGATCATGAAGAAAAATAGTAAAATACGTGTCTGCATCGATTACCGAGATCTGAATGCAGCCTATCCCAAGGATGAGTTTCCTTTTCCCATCACAGACGTCATGATTGACAATACATGCGATTTCGAGCGTATGTCTTTCATGGACAGATTTTCAAGATACAATCAAATCAAGATGCATCCTGAGGACGAGAAGCACACTGCCTTCCGGACACCATTGGGGGTATATTACTATACGGTCATGCCCTTCGGATTGAAGAATGCCGGGGCTACGTACTAACGGGCTATGAGTAACATATTCCATGAGCATTTATGCAAGACAGTGGAGTGTTACGTGGACGATGTAGCTGTCAAAAGCCGCTTCAAAGACAATCATATCCCAGACTTGAAGCCGGTATTTGAATTGATGCGCCAACATCAACTCAAAATGAATCCTACAAAGTCCTTCCTGGGGGTATCTAGTGGCAAATTCCTAGGATTCGTCATTACCGCCAAAGGTATTCAAGTGGACCCTGATAAAGTCAAGGCCATCTTAGAAATGCGACCACCGCGTAATCTGAGAGAACTCAGGGGATTTCAAGGTCATCTGGCTTATATCTGGAGATTCATATCCAATCTCTCTGGGAGATGTCAGTCCTTTTCTCGTTTCATGAAGAAAGGTGTATCCTTCGTATGAGATGAAGCCTGTCAGTATGCGTTTAATGATATCAAACGCTACCTCACTAACTCGCCAGTTCTGGTGCCTCCCGTCATAGGAAGACCATTCTTGCTGTATGTTTGAGCGATGGATCATTCTCTGGGAGCTCTTCTCGCACAAAAGAGCGATATGAGTCATGAGCAGGCTATCTACTACCTCAGCAGGATGATGGTCGGAGCCGAACATCGGTACAACCCAGTGGAGAAAGAATGCTTGGCTCTGATGTCACAGGCCAAACCATTCACATCATCTCCAGGGTCAATCCTCTGTGGGTACTAATGAACAAGCCAAGTGTTCTCAATTCCCGACTTGCGACTTGGCCGATGTTATTAACACCATATGATATGGTGTACGTCCCTCAGAAGTCCGTCAAAAGGCCAAGCATTGGCTGATTTCCTAGCTGCTCATCCGATCCCAGAGGCTCCAAGATGTACGAGGACATTCCCGACGAAGTTGCAGAGTATAATTCCGTAATGGAAGGTGATACATGGCAACTATTCTTCGATGGTGCCTCCAGAACTGGCCCCAGGGGAAACATGGTGTCAGGAGTAGGGATTGTCCTGGTGACTCCTGATAAGCTCGTCATCTACCGAGCATATTCTTTTAGTGAGCCCTGCTCTAACAATGTGGCAGAGTATAACGCTCTACTAATCGGGCTCCAAGTCGCTAAAGAATTAGGCGTCGAATCTTTGGAAGCTTTCGGTGACTCTCTGCTGATCGTCAATCAAGTCAGAGGAATATATGAAGTCCAAAATCTAGACCTTATCCCTTATCACCGAGCAATGGTCGAGATAGCCATGACATTCAAAGGATTCTTCCTAGAACATGTGCCCCGATCTCAGAATCTGGAAGCTGATGCCCAAGCCAGTCAGCTGCAGATTTAGCTATTCCTGTAAGAAGGCAGAATTCAGTAATCCTTCTTAGTAGAGATTTACTCTGTGTGAAAAACAACTTTCACATAGAATGCAGCTACGCTGTGAATACAGATCCTCCCAGGAGAGATTAGAGAAGTCTCTTTATAGATTTCGTAGCATACAGAATCTTGCCAGAGGACCCTAAAGAAGCAGTATCCGTCAAAAGACGATCATTACGCTTCTATTTTGAGGCATCCTCACAGTGTCTATATCGCCGGACCTACGACGGACTGCTATTGAGATGTCTCTCAGATGATGAGGCACAGGGATCATCCGTGAAGCTCACGACGGCGTATGCGGAGCACACCAACCCGGGATTAGCTATAGGATCGCATCAAGAGAATGGGCTATTACTGGCCTACTATGATCACAGATGCAATAAAGTACGCAAGACAGTGCAGAGCCTGTCAGGTCCATACAGACTTTATCCATTAACCTTATGAACATCTATATCCTACGGTTGCGTTTTGGCCTTTCGAAGCATGGGGTATGGATATCATTGGTCCTATTCACCCGTCTTCTTCCAAAGGTCACCGGTTCATACTGTCCATCACGAATTATTTCTCCAAATGGGCAGAGGTGATCCCTCTTGCTGAAGTAAAGGCATCTAATGTGATCAGCTTCATCAAGCATCACGTCATTTATCGCTTCGGGATACCCCGGAGAATAATTCATGACAATGGGCCTCAATTCATCAGCCAAGCGTTTCATCGATTTTGCGATAAAAATCGGATACAAAATATGGCCTCTACGGCATATAATCCTGCTGCTAATGGTTTGGCGGAAGCTTTTAAAAAAACTATTATCAAGCTCTTGAAAAAGTTCGTCTCTTCGAACAAGAGGGATTGGAATGAGAAGCTGGGAAAATGTCTCTGGGCATACCGCACAACGGTACGAGCACCGACAGGTTGTACCCCATTCTCACTTGTTTACGGGAGCGAAGCAGTTATCCCCATCGAGATCCAGATTCCGTCACTCAGGATAGCCATGGCTAATAAGATAACTCAAGAAAAGAATGATCTTTTAAGGCTTCAAGAGCTAGAAGGATTAGACGAGAAATGCCTCCAAGCTCAACAACGCATCGCGTTCTACCAAGCACGCATTTTCAGAGCTTTTAATCAAAAAGTAAAGGAAAGAGTATTCAAAGTTGGCGAGCTAGTCTTAGCTGTGAGAAGGCCAATGATTCTTACTCACAGGAGTAAGGGCAAATTCTAGCCCAAATGGGAAGGCCCTTATGTGATCGAGACGACATTATCAAACGACGCTTACAGGTTGGCCAAGCCTAATGGAGACCTGCTAATGGCAAATTCCTGAAAAGGTACTATGCTTAACCTACTTTGCTCAAGTAGAATATGGCGGAAATCTCATTCTGACAAAATTACTTCCAAAATGAAACTAGTTGGATCGTATTCTATCATGTTCATATTACCTCTGAATAGATGCGTCCTGCTAAAACATACCGAGAGTATATCACGTCCATATTACCTCTGATATCACTTTCACCCAAACCTGCCATTTATATTCTAAAATGATGGGTCCACAAAGTCAGATGAAAGACTCTTTATTATTCCCAAAAAGGAGCAAAAGTATATTGAAAAACAAAAGAAAAGAAAAATTACATCAATTGGGGAGAGCGGCCAAGTCACGAAGCTGTTGCGCCAGTGCGGCCATCTTCTCAGTCCTGGAATCCAAGACATCAGCGCGAGCCTGCTCCAGCCGTGCCTCATCATTGCTTAGGAGGGACAGTTCGGCTCTAGCCCGAAGAAAACCAGCACAGGCGGCTCCTACACGCACCAAGTTCTGTTGTGCTACGCCCAACCGGCCATCCGCCACATCTAAAGCTTCCGACGACTGAGAAGCCCACTCCTTTGCCTTAGCAAATTTTGTTTCCAGCCTGCGGACCCTCGCTACATTTCCTTCATGCTCGGCCTGGCACTTCGTTTAAAGAGCAATGGCCTCCTCCAGGACGGCTTTTCCTTCATCCATCTCCTGCTGATGTGTTGGATGGATTTATTGACGCCTTCCATCTATTCAGCAAGCCGCGCAGTCATGGAGTCATATCTAGCCTGGACCAGTTCTTCAATGCTGTCTCGAGCTAGCTGCAAGTATTCGTTAATGGGTTGCTCCAAACCATTAACTATCTTCTCCAGCGCGTCAGCTACCCCAGTGTCGTTGAATTCTTGGATCGGCACTATGGAAGCCCGGGAGGCCCTCCTCAGCGACGCAAAGCCTAAATTCTTCTCCAAAACTATTGATATTAACATTTTTAAGGTAGCATAGAAGATACCAGTGTACTGCGCGGTCAGCGCAGCTAGATCCGAATGGACGTTGGGAGTGGCCGCGATAGTGGCGAGTCCCCCTCCAAGAACAACCGCAGATGATGTTGCCATTACCGTCGCCTCAACAGGAGGTGCGACAAAAGAAAAAGTGCCAACACCGGACGAAGGGACTGACGTACTCAAAGGAGGCATTGTCACAATGACAGGCTCGTCCTCCTCTTGAGATGCCGGGATCTCGTCGCCAGGCGAGCTGGCACCCGAAGATATCTTTTTCTCAAAATCAGGCACCACCGTGTCGCTGCCAGGACCTGACACCAAGCCAAAGGGCGCATCTACACTGCCCTCCCCGAAGATGTCTTCCCCTGAAAAGAAGACAAAAGGATATTAATATCAGCATAATGTTAATTTTCCTAAAAGAAGAGGCATAAAAGACGATATTTACCCATGGCCAACGGTGTATATGTCGCGTCCGCGGCCAGTACAGCTAAATCGTTTCTTAGTGATGATAGGCAAGCTGTCATACCTGAAGAAGGGGGTGCTCTAACGAATACTAGCGAATGCTCTTCCAAGTCTTCGTCAAATTCCAACCGAGGTTCATCGGCTGGAATCACGCTGGGTGCACTAACAAACACGGCGGGGGTCTCTCCCGATGCTGATCCGGATAAAGATATCCTCATTCGGCTCGGCCCCAAAGGCGATCTCGTTCCCCTACCTGAAGCGGTAGCAGCGACAGCAGCCTCCAGCAGGAATTCTCGGGCACCACCAGCCGGGACCGTCGAGGGTCCCTCTCTAAAAGGCGAGGAACCTCTAATCAAAGAATCATCCCCAACATGGGGAGATGCAAGCTCACTTCTAGGAGCCTCAACACCAGGAATCCGGAGAGGATGATTAACCGTCTTCTTCTTCCTCTTGCGAGGGGAAGTCTCCTTCGGAGTAGGAGCCCTTCGCTTCCCAGAGATTACCAAAGGCCCTGCAGGCAGAGGTACTTCACCCCTCGATACCGCCAACAGAGGCTCATCTGGAGTGACGGACTCCTCACCCTCGTTAGAAGAAACCGAGGGAACTTTGACTCTTCCCCCAGACTTGGAAGAAGGCACCCTAAAACTTCCATGAATATCAAAATTGCGATGGAAGGTATTGGTTGCCACATAGAACTGGGCATACGAATGGAGAATACGCAGCTCCGTGGAGAGTGAAAGGATGGGCACGGTAAAAGTTGCCTTAGTACAACCCATGATGAAATATCGCCATCCTCTGGCTCCATCAATGAGTCCACCCCTGGACCTGAAGCTGGTGACGGCATTGCCTACGTGCAACTGGTCGTACCCGAATTGCCTGGTAAACCTACTAGGCAGGTAGGGCTCAAAGAAGCAATGGTCTTCACTCCTGTACAGTAGGTGGGAAGGTCTAATATAGACCAACCAATTAAAAGACTTGGGAGAAAGAACGGTCTTCCCATCACCTACGTCCTGAAGTCTGATCCCCTACTGATTAAGATGTACAGGAAGAACAGTGCAGAAGAGCTTCCAGCTGTGACTAAGATTCAGCGCCCGCCGACAGTCTATAACTATGGTCACGTTCCAGGAGGATTTCTGGTAGTTCAACAAGAAACTAGCCCCGAACTACTGCCAGAGTCGGGAGACATAACCCTGGGGTTATGAAGAATTAACCATCCCATCAGATACTGGTATGGTAATTCTACCATGGGAAAGCTATCGCTCCGAGTTTCATCGGCGAGTAGGCCGTCAGTCATGGCCCTCAAGCCAGCTTGAATGCGCCACACCATGGCAGGTAGCAAGCCCAATCTTGCCCCAAACACCAGAAGCACTGCAGGCCATAGCATGTTGCGGTGAATGCGGTCCGCAGATGCGATGCCGGGTACCACTAGTCGGTACAGCCATATGGAGAGGAAGCCAGCCAGTTGAGCTTCCCTGGAAAGAGGCCTACGGCAACGCCTCAAATAACTATAGGCCTTAGTGCCTACGGGATACTTCCCTATCCCTTCAACAAGGATCAAGTCCGGAGCCCCAGCGTCTTCCATAAGATCGTCAACTACTTGAGCATTAAGCACGCTCAGAGGATTCAAAGGCAGATCCTTGCCTTCCAATACCTTCTCCGGCTTAGCAGGCCTGGACCGGTGAAAGAAGAAGTAGGACGTCCATTTACTGATGTGAGCCAAATCTGAAGGCTCGTCATAAAAAGCGACACAGGCGAGATAGTGGCACATCAGCTCCTGATACACTTCCACTACCCGAGGGTCCCAATCTTCCAGCTCCCGGTTCGTGGGAACATACTCTTTATATGGAGTATCCCCCATCGGCAGTCTCGAGATCTCTGCCATCTCGTGGAGGGCCAATCCCAACTCCCCCAGTGGAGTGGCGAAAGTCCCGGTGAGCGAGATATATCGCTCCATCAGTGCTAGAAACAGGTTGGGGTTGAGAGGCAACCCAACACTGGTGGCACTCACAGCTGCAAACAGACCAATGTTCTCCAACTCAGTCTGAAAATGCTTCAGGGCCCAATCCGCTAAGCGAGCCCATCGAAGATTTGTGGGGGTGATCCACCCGCTTGTCCGAGGGTTCACCATAGGGTATACTCCTCCGCGCCCCATGAAATCATTGCAGAAAGTCGGTAATTGGATCGACTGGATCACTAAACTGTCTTCACTCGGGACACTGCCAGGGTACAGCCCCCTTGAACATCGTCACATTACCGGTAGGGCGACTGACAAACGACCCCTGGTCCGCTCCTTTCAGATGAAATATCTTCTCCGGCCTGCCGTGAAGATCAGGAGTCAGCGTCCACGACATCCTCCTGGGATGTGTAGCATGGAAGAATGCCGAGATGGGATAGTCTCTCGGCATCTTGGGGAGATACAAAACCAAGCTTCCGACAGGGAAAACCCAGAGTTCCTTCTTGGGCTTCGTCTGGGACTGCTTGTCAATCATGTCCCCAAAGAGGAAAGCCGGCTTTATGTATTGGTCCCCATCTATGTACGTCAGGGGATCTCCGTTCATCATGCTCAGCAGCATCCGCTCTCCTTGAGCCGATATCAGGATTTTCTTTCCTTTAGGATACTGGGGCCCGGAGATAGGAAATGTCACGTGCGACAGATCCTCCAGATAGTTGGAGTGCAGCATCCCGGCGGCAGAACCCATCACATCGGCAAGCGAAGACGCGTGCAAGTTAACTGTAAAAATACGAGAAAGTCAAGTCAGTTTCTATAATCTTGCAGCATATGCAGAAAAATCAACAGTCTGTGCTTTACGCCAAGACTGTAAAAACTTGATCATTATACTGGAATCCCATTCCAAAGCGTAAAATTCAAGACTGGCAGTATACGCCAATATTTGAGTTATTATGCCGGAATTTCCATCCCTGCGTGACACTCAAATTATATAGTATACGTCAACTTTTGACCGTCAAAGCTTTTACGCCTGACCGCGAAAATATGGAGTTTTTGCGCTGACATATTAGAAATGTGGGCGTAAAAGATGAAACATCTCTGTGCATCATCTTCCTCGAAGAGGCTATCAGCACAGAAGACGACCAGCGCGTTCACGTACAACGTGTGCGAAGGATTTTTAGCCGTTCATTTTCGTCCCAAAAGCTCTACTTTTAAGACCGGGTGCACTGCTAGTCGGCGGGATACTCCGTTCGGAATGAAGCTCGCTGTGCCCGACGGAAGTTGCCCCCACTTGAGCAGAAGAATGAGAAGAAGAAGCAACCTTCTTTCCCTTAGAGGAGGAGACTTGTTTCGAGGCCATTACTGGAGACTTTGATGACTCGGAGAAGAAACGAAGAACTCGAACAGACAAAAGCTTTCTTTCGCAGAAGACGGATGAAAAGTTTTTCTCTCAGAAACTTGGGGTATATATAAAGTTCGGATGGACCCCTCGAATCACGAACCAAATCTTATATTTAATATTTGGTTATGATTGGGGACTACGTCAGCCTATTTACTCAGAGAAGGCGGACAGTCAGCGAATTCGAAAAGTTTTCGTGCGAAGAAGATTCGTGGTTTTTACGCTAAGGAGCTTTCTATGCTCGACAACTACGGATCTACGGTTTTACGCTCACAGGCTACAAGTCTATGGTTTTACGCCCGGATGCTCTCATGCTTGGTATCTTTTATGCTCGAGAGGCTACGAACCTACGACTTTACGCTCAGCAGCTATAAATCTATGGTCTCACTCTCGGTGGCTTTTTACGCTCGGAGGCAACAGATCCACGACTTCACGTAAGGAAGATTTTCTTTTCAGAAGCTACAAATCTACAGTTTTTATGCTAAGGAGCTTTCTACGCTCGACAGCTACGGATATACGGTTTTACGTTCACGGGCTACAAGTCTACGGTTTACGCCCGGATGCTCTCATGCTCGGTAGCTTTCATGCTCGAGAGGCTACGAACCTACGACTTCACGCTCAGCAGCTACGAATCTATGATCTCACGCTCGGTGGCTTTTTACGCTCAGAGACAACAAACTTATGATTTCACACTCAATGACTTTCTGCATATCTGAAAAATGCGCAGGCCAGTACAGTACATTTGAATAATTCTCAAAGTGGTCAATTGCAGGAGTTCACACAGAAGATACTCCTCCCTGACCTCAAAATACCCCAAGTACCCAAGGTATACAGTGTTCAAACATTGAAACCTACTCTTCTTCATGGGTCGATTCGAAGTTCATCCAGAATCTAGTCTAAATATTTCGTCTAAACAGTTCAAGATGGCGACTCAGTTTTGACAGCCAGTTCTTGCCCTGTTTCAAGGGATTTTCGAGAGACCATTCTTGAAAATGACGGTATAAACAAAAACTCTGTTTATCAGAAGTAAAAATAGTTCAGAATTCTATGCGGTTCCTCATTCCTAACAGCTAGTTCGAACACTCGACTGCTAAAGCGGCTTTCTGTGCATCCTTAGTTATGCATAAAAGACAGGACATGACCTAGCACTCTTTCTAAAAATAGAGTCGGCGTAAAGTAACAGACGTGTCGAAGCTACACATATTCATACTTCACAGTAACATATGGCAAGATGATCATATACACAGAAGAAAGATGATTTTATTAAGATTAAAGTCATGATTACATATGAGGGAAATCCAATCTACAAGGGTTTTTCTTTATTTTGATGGTTACATATGAGGGAAATCCCGTCTACAAAGGACTTACTCATCGTCGGGTGAAGACCGTGCCCAGAATCTGTTCTCCCAGGTTCTCGCATGGCGAAATTCTTCATCCATCTTCTCCAGCAGCCAGTCGGTGACCGCAAACTGAGTGACATATGATCAATGGCAGGAGGATACAGAATTGGGCATAGACCCATCCTCCAATACGAGGAAGCAGGGTAAATCTGCTTTCCTATACCCAGTGCCGTGACAGCTTGAGTTGAGATATTTCACCCAACTCAATCTCGGACAACAGACAGTTTGCCCGCTCTCGTCTGCAGGTAACGGGAGAAGGTACCGCTTGCAACCCTTCCTCTCTCCCGAAGAACCGCCATACAAAGTTGCTGATTATCCCGAGCAAGGGAGGCTATGATATTCTTCTATGATCCATCATTGTAGAGGATATTTGCTCGAAGACACCATCATTTTTGGCTCTTTACATGCTGAAAGAACATGGTCTCCTTCTTCCTCAAGTCGACCCGACGAACTCCGGCCATCATCTCTGTGTGGTAAAGGAAATATGGGAAGAATAGGTTAGCTCCTCAGCCTTTTATAGGCGAAAGAGATCACACCGATCCACAATAACTTTGCCATAAAGTCAGCCTTGAAAGAACGTGTCAGACTTGACCGTTTCAGGCTCCATTCAGAGCATTTCAAATATCGAGGAACGGTTCATGCTTCATTCAAAGCGTTTCAAATTACGAGGAGTTTAAAAGCTTTAAAGGGGGTCTTGTAGAAGCATGAAAAATACGCCGGATAGCTCTACGCAGCATATTGATACAGGGCAGCATAAACAGAGGACCTCAGAGCCATCAAACGTGCAACAGAGTTTTTTCGCTGGGCACAGCATAAAATACAGGCTTAAGGACCATCCGCGTAATGCAATAGGTCCAGGCTGCTTCAGCATAAAAAGGGTGCTACATCGCCTTTATGGCGTAAAACTCATCTGCTTTCAAGGTAGCATTAAAGTGTACGAGGAACGCTTTGTATTCTTCAAAATGAACCTGTCAGATCATGCAATGAACCTGACGTCTGGGATCCTGAGAAAGAGTACTACAAGATAACCCAAGCGACGGCTATAATGATGGTGCTGTACTGCAACCCAGGCTGTCATTTAGTGCCATTTCTTTGGCGTAGACCGCATTCACGCATACAAAGAAATACGTTGCCTAGTTTTACACAGGCAGATGTGAGCTATTTACGCTCCGCAAAAGACAAACAACCTGCCATGTCAAAAGCTGCTCTTCGTACAGGTCTCGAGATGCGTCTCTGCATTTAATACGCAGAGCGGTGACAGGTTCTCTAGGCACGTGTCTGCATTTAATGCGCCGAATACTGACAGATGCCCGAGGCACCTCTCTGCATTTTATGTGCAGAAGGGTGGCAGACCTTCAAAATACGTCTCTGCATTTAATGCGCAAGATAATGGCGAATCTCTGCATTTAATACAGGAGATTTGATTAAATGTCACCGAACCGTCGTCTAGTGACATTCCCTTTGCACCAACTGCTCTTACGCATACAAGGGATACGCTGCCCAGTTTTACACTGGCAGACGTGAGCTTCTTATGCTCCGCAGAAGGCAGACTGACCGCCATATCAGTAGTTACTCTTCGTACAAAATTCGAGGCGCGTATCTGTATTTAATGCACAGAATGATGGCAAATCTTAAAGACAAGCCTCTGCAAGAGCCGTAATTCCCGTTGAAACATCCACATCATCTCGGCTTCTATGCCCACTCGGCTTCTTTGCCCGCTCGGCTTCTATGCCCACTCGGCTTCTATGCCCACTCGGCTTCTATGCCCACTTAGCTTTTATGCCCACTCGGCCTCTATGACCACTCGACTTCTACGCCTACTCGGCTTCTATGCCTACTTGGCTTCTACGCCTACTTGGATTCTATGCCATGGTGACAGTCATTGGCTTCTACACCAACCTCTTCTACACAAGGGATAACTACCTACGTGGCTTCTACGTCGTGATCTTCGCAGCAGCTATACGCGTTTGTCCCTTAGTTGGACACGTGTCATATGCTCACTCAGAAGATCATCTATACGCAGGCATTGGTTATTTTAAACCGTCGTGTAAAATTGTGCTGTACTTTCCACTACTCGGTTTCTACGCCGACTGTGTGGTCACTGTCACTAAATACTCTATAAATAGAGACCTCTATTAACAAAGGAACAGGTCGAAAAATTGAAGGTCGAATGATCGGAAATTGGCGAAGGAATCAAGTATCATATCCGAGGTCAAAAATTTGAGGTTAAAAAGGAGAGAGAGAGAGAGAGAGAGAAGAATCTAGAGCTCAGGCAAAGAGAAGGGATCGACGACTTTGGCAAATGGCATCCACCCTCTTTAGCAACCCTCGAAGCTGCTTTCTGTCTTTCACGGCACTTCTTCAACATCGTGTGGTCCAAGGGCTAAAGTGATCGACTGCAGATTAGACACCCATAGCAATATTTATCCAGATTAAATAAATTGTACTTCGACGTTCCTCGTATAGGATCAAAATTGTACAATCTTGTTTATAAACACCGACGAAGCAGGGCGGGGCTTTCTTTTAAAAATAAAGAACCTTGTCGTCTCTCGTACACTTTTACCTTCATTTATATTTTTTATCCGAAATAGTCATACTTCTAGAACTCCAAGCCAAAGGAGATTTGACAGACTCCTTGAGAATATTGAGGCAGGTGTTTTTCGAAACACCCGCTCGAGGTCACGATAACCAGCTTCATATTCTTCTGATTTTGACACTGGGGGTCGCCAGTTTTCCGAATCTGATGCTGAAAGTATATACTCGATCTCTACAGATATCTATACTAATCCCTCAGTAGCATCCAAAGAAGTGGGAGTTTATGCCATTGGAGATGAACATGAAGGGGCTTCCCCATCAAGAAGTACTGAGCAACGCATCGCTGTATTGGAAGCATCGCTTAACGAGATGCATTCCATGATGGAGAGTATGCGTCAGATAATGGTGACTTAACATGCAACTGCAATAGCTCAAACATCGGTTCCTCCGACTCAACTACGTGTGGGGGTGGACCTACCACCATCCAACGCAAACCAGGAGCCTGTTCTAAATCAAGAGTCAGTGGCTCCTCAACTTCTTAACTCGGAGAATGTATTGCCTCCTGTTGGAGTTATAATACAATCGACCTCTCACCACTCTGCGGTCCCTTTCCCAGCGGAATATCCGATGTAGGCAGTTCGGGAATTGAAAGCCCAATTTGATGCCTTGAAGCATAAGGATCAGCTCAAGAAGTTGGAAATCAACCAGCCATACCCACCTATCTGGGACGAGATCCCTTTCCCACCTAAATACAAACCACAAGCTATGGTTTTGTTTGAGGGAAAGACGTCACCAAGCCAGTACATGAACTACTTTAGTATGATGACAGTGTTGTTACAGGGGAATGACGCCCTTCTCACTCGAGTGTTTAAAGGCTGTCTGTTTGGAGTGGCATATCAATGGTACCATAGTCTAGCGGACAACTACATTACTTCTTTTGAAGATTTCAAGACTCTGTTCTTCGCTCAATTCTACGAAGGAGGGATGGACATGTCTATGTCATCACTTATCGAAGTAAAGCAGAAGGAGAAAGAGAGCATTCGTACTTTTATCGAACATTTTCGTCAGGCTACTTTGCAGATGCCTCCTGGAGTTCCGGATTCTGCCTTCGTGGACATTTGAAGGAAGAGCCTTCTCCCACTGATCTTAGTGTTCACGGGACCATATTAGTTCCATGATTAGCCCTTATTTATCATATCAGCGGTAGCCGCTGAAGATAACAGTCGGAAGGCTCGTGACAATGGAATCATGATCTCTACCTCTGATAGAGGGAAGCGGTCATCCTCCAATAACGACCATACTTGTAGTTCCAAAGGAAAAGAAGCTCTGGCGATCAACACGTCTAGGCAACATACTCCAGTGACTACGAATCCTGGGACTTCTAGGCCTAAAGAAGAATATTCTTTTGACGACGACGATATTCCAAGCATATTCGATTGTCTAGTCAAAAGTGGTAGGTCACTCTCCCCGAGGTAAAGCGGCCAAATGAAGTCGGCAGTACCAATAACCCTAAGTATGGCATTTTCCATAGATACATACATCACCCTACAAAGGCATGTTATGTACTAAAAAGGAAAATCCAGGAGTTGATCGACGCCAAGGCCATCACTGTGCGTAATAGCGAGAAGACGGTCACTGCCAACATGATCTCACTCCAGTTTGGCAATCTACCCCCTCAGGAAATCTCGGATGGTATAGTACCTATTCCACGGACGATGATGAACATTGTTAATCTCCCTCCTACCAGGGGTCAAAATCATGACCTGGTACCCCTAACTACCAAGCGTGGTGAGATCATGTGGGTTCACCCAGATCTGGTGTCAGAGATTGAGGAAGAGACTCAAGCTGCTAAAGCTAAGTCTAAAAAGAACTCAAGATGCAAACAATGCCATATGGTTGCAATATTCCAGACATCAGAAGAAGAGGTTTTGGCAACCGGAGCCCGGTCAGGCAAAACCTACCTCAAGGACTATGGAGAAAATCTGGAAGAAGTGACGGCAGATACTTCAGCTGCCAAACTTTTAGATCCTGAACCTGTTATACCAGAGGCAGGTCCGTTTAGACCAACTTCGGTGGACAAGGGCAAGCAAAAAGAAGTTTGTTTTGATAAACCTTTGAAGATAATTCAAACCAAAGGTTTAGAGAAACCATATAACTTTGATATCTTGGCCCAGTTGGCTAATACACCAGCCAGATTGTCCATTTTCGAGCTACTTAGGCTATCCAAAGACACTCGTCAAGCCTTGAGTGAAGCGTTAATGCAGGCGAATGTATGCTTGACTCAGCTCAAGTCCCCTGATAAAGAGCCTGTGGCATGTCCTCAATGCCATAGTATGATGGAAGTGGTCCCTAATATTACTTTCACTCGAGAGGACATATTGTTGAAACATAACAAACATGACAGGCCTCTTTATTATACCGGATATGTCGGCTCCATGGAGGTAGACCGGATTCACATAGATTCGGGATTGTCGATTAGCATTATCCCCCACAGTCTGTTAAGACCGTTGAGAATCAATACAAGCGAACTGGTTTACACTACCACCATAATCTTGCGCTTTAATGCCAGGAAGAGTAAACCGTTGGGGAAGATTCGTCTGAGGATCCAGATTGGTAACCTTAGATCAGTGGCTACATGCTACGTCATTAATTCAGAGGTGTCTTACAACATTCTGTTAGGCATACCTTGGATCCACGATCACAATATTGTTCCTTCCACTCTACATCAATGCTTCAAATATGTAGACGCCCAAGGGACAGTGAAGACAGAGTTTGCTGATCTCAACCCATTCAAAGGAGTTGAGTCCTACTATTCTGATGCCATATTGTACACCCAAGACTACATAAAGGAGGTTTCAGGCAAGACGGAGGAGGAATCCCACCAGGAGCCAGGAGAACTATCTGCTGAGCAACCTTTGTCAATCCAGGTGAAAGGGCGGACTACCCGTCCGAAAGTCATGGAACCCATGGCTATCCACTTGAGCAGAACCAAATCGGGAGGAGGAAGTGATCCTCTAGTGATCACTCTGAACCAGAAGCCTCTACCTTTGGTCATCAACCTTAGGTGCAACAAGCAGCCGATTGATGTAAATACAACCGGGAACGTGGTTTCTGACGATAATAAAGATTCTCTTTTCCAATCTACTGACGCTCAATTTCTTAATCAGGAAACCTCCCCCTATGACGATATAGAGCCTATAGCACAAAAAATATTGGAAGCTATAGACTCCTATCATCCGTATATGTGGGAAGTAGCGTCAATGTCTATTGTCATCACGACATACGGGACACATGAAGATTCTATCTTTATTGTTCCACCTAATCGCAAAGATCATCGTCCAATAGTCTTCGGTCATATACGGAACAAAAAAATTATACAAGAAGATTCTCACGAATCTGATGCTGGAAAAATGCAAGTTCACAGATATAGCCCACAAGCTTTGAAGATTATGCAAAGCATGGGTTATGACTTGAAGTTGGAGCCAGGCCTTAACTATGGGAAAGGCAGACAAATGCCGTTGCATGGTGATCCCTACTGTCAACGAACTCATTTTGGGTTAGGGTATACCACACATCTTGCAACTTCCAATAACTCTATGTCAAGTGAGGAGACCATTTCCTCTTTTCAAGACGATTTGTCATCCTCCAATTCAGATGATGAACTCGAACTGGCATTATCAGTAAATATGGTATTGACAGATTCTTTCGAAACAGAGGAACAAGAATCTGAACCATTTGAAGATGAATCTCGGGCTCAGCAAATGGATACACAATGGGAACTCTGGTTCGAGCAAAGAGAACGATCTACTGAAGATAAAGTTATCCAAGTCAATGTTGGGGATGAATTTTCACCAAAGCTGATATTTATCAGTAACAATCTTTCCGAAGAAGAAAGGGAAGAAATGATCCAGCTGATAAAAGAATATATCAATGTCTTTACGTGGAATTATGAGGATATGCCGGGTCTCGATCCTAAAGTGGTTACCCATAAACTCAACATACGGCCCAATTCAAAGCCTGTAAAGCAACACCAACGCCGGTTTCGCCCGGATATGATGGATGCTATTGAAGCTGAAATCAAGAAGCTAATAGCCTGTCGGTTCATCCGGGAAGAACAATATCTTGATTGGGTCGCTAATGTTGTCCCAGTTATGAAAAAAAATGGGAAAGTGCGTGTTTGCATCAATTTTCGAGATCTAAATACGGCCTGCCCTAAAGATGAGTTCCCTCTTCCCATTACTGACGTCATGATCGATAATACGTGCGATTTTGAGCACATGTCTTTCATGGACGGATTTTTAGGATACAATCAGATTAAGATGAATCCTGAAGATAATAAGCACACTACCTTTCGTACACCATTGGGGGTATATTGCTATACAGTTATGCCTTTTGGATTGAAGAATGCTGGGGCTACGTATCAAGAAGCTATGAGTAACATATTCCATGAGCACTTACGTAAAACGATGGAATGTTACGTGGATGATATTGCTGTCAAAAGCCGCCTCAAGGATAATCATATCCAAGACTTGAAGACAGTATTCGAGTTGATGCACCAACATCAACTCAAAATGAACCCCACAAAGTCCTTTCTCGGTGTATCCAGTTGCAAATTCCTGGGATTTGCCATTGCCGCTAAAGGCGTCCAAGTTGACCCTGATAAAGTGAAGGCTATCCTAGAAATGCGACCGCCCCATAATCTGAGAGAACGCAGGAGATTTCAAGGTCGTCTGGCTTATATCAGGAGATTCATATCCAACCTCTCTGGGAGATGTCAACCTTTTTCTCGCCTGATGAAGAAAGGTGTGTCATTCGTATGGGACGAAGCCTGTCAGCAAGCGTTTAATGATATCAAGCGCTATCTTACTAATCCTCCAGTTCTGGTGCCTCCTGTCATAAGAAGACCATTTTTGCTGTATGTTCGAGCAATGGATCATTCTTTAGGGGCTCTTCCCGCACAGAATAACAATGAGGGTCATGAACAGGCTATCTACTATCTAAGCAGGATGATGGTCTGAGCTGAACATCGGTACAATCCAGTGGAAAAAGAATGCTTGGCCCTAATGTTTGCAATTTAGAAGATACGACATTATGTGATGGGCCAAACTATTTATATCATCTCCAAAATCAATCCTCTTCGAGTATTAATGAATAAGCCGAGTGTTCTTAATTCTCGACTCGTGACCTGGGCGATGTTATTAACACCGTATGATATGGTATAAGTCCCTCAGAATTCCATAAAAGGTCAAGCCTTGGCTGATTTCTTAGCTGCCCATCCAATTCCGAAAACCTCCAAATTGTATGAGGATATTCCCGACGAATTTGTAGAATGTAATTCCGCAATGGAAGGTGATACATGGCAACTATTCTTCGATGGTGCCTCCAGGACTGGTCCCAGGGGAAACGTGGTTTCAGGAGTAGGAATTATTCTGGTAACTCATGATAAACTCGTCATCTATCGAGCATATTCTCTTAGCGAACCCTGCTCTAATAATGTGGCAGAGTATAACGGGCTTCAAGTCGCTAAAGAATTGGATGTTGAATACCTGGAAGCTTTTGGTGATTCTCAGCTGATCGTCAATCAGGTCAGAGGAATATATGAAGTCTGCAATCCAAACCTTATTCCTTATCACCAAGTAACGATCGAGATAGCCATGTCTTTTAAAGGATTCTTCCTAGAGCATGTGCCTCGATCTCAAAATTTGGAAGATGATGCTCTGGCCAGCCTAGCTGCAGATCTTGCTATTCCTATAAGAAGGCAGAATTCGGTGATCCTTCTTAACGGAGATTTATTCTGTGTGAAAAATAATTTTCACATAGAACGCAGCTACGCTATAAACACGGCTCCTCCTAAGAGAGACTGGAGAAGTCCCTTTATAGACTTTGTGTCTACGGAATCTTACCAGAGGATCCTAAAGAAACAGTATCTATCAAAAGACGATCATTAAGCTTCTATTTTGATGCTTCTTCACAAAGTCTATATCGCCGAACATACGATGGACTATTGTTACGATGTCTCTCTGATGATGATACAAAACGGGTTATCCGAGAAGCTCATAACGGTGTATGTGGAGCACATCAACCCGGTCCTAAGTTACAGGATTGTATTAGGAGGATGGGCTACTACTGGCCTACCATGATTGCAGATGTCGTAAAATATGCAAGACAATGCAAAGCTTGTCAGGTTCATGCAGATTTTATACATCAGCCTTCTGAGTATTTACATCCTACGATTGCATTATGGCCCTTTGTAGCATGGGGTATGGATATCATTGGTCCTATTCATCCTTCGTCTTCTAGAGGACATCGGTTCATATTGACTATCACGGATTATTTCTCCAAATGGGCGGAGGCGATCCCTCTTGCTGAGGTAAAGACATCTAACGTGATCAGCTTTATCAAACACCATATAATTTATTGTCTTGGGATACCCCGAAGGATAATTCATGATAATGGGCCTCAATTTATTAGCCAAGCATTTCACTGATTTTGCGATAAAAATCGGATACAGAATATGGCCTCAACGGCATATAATCCTGCTGCTAATGGTTTGGCGGAACCCTTCAACAAAACCGTCATCAAACTCTTGAAGAAGTTCGTCTCTTCGAACAAAAGAGATTGGAATGAGAAGCTGGGAGAATATCTCTGGGTATACCGCACAATGGTACGAACACCAACGGGTTGTACCCTATTTTCATTAGTTTATGGGTGTGAAGCAGTTCTCCCCATTGAAGTTCAAATTCTATCACTCAAAATAGCAGCGACTAATGAGTTGACTCAGAAAAATAATGATCGATTAAGGCTTCAAGAGCTAGAAAGATTAGACAAGAAATGCCTTCAAGCTCAACAGCATATTGCGTTCTACTAGGCACGTATGTCTAGAGCTTTTTATCAAAAAGTAAAGGAAATAGTGTTCAAAGTTGGCGAGCTAGTTCTAGCTGTGAAGAGGCCAATGATTAAAGGCAAATTCCAGCCCAAATGAGAGGGACCTTATGTGATTGAAACCACATTTTCAAATGGCGCTTACAGATTAGCTAGGCCTAATGGAGATTTAATAATGGCTCCTATCAACGGCAAATTCCTGAAGAAGTACTATGCTTGATCTCCTTTGCTCAAAGGGGTATGGTGAAGATTTTATTCTGATGACACTACATATGAAGATTAGTTGGATCATATTCTATCATGTTCTTATGACCTCTGAATATATATGTTTAACTAATTTGAAACTTCAAAATCTATCACGTCCATATTACCTCTTATAGTGTTTTATATACAAATTTAGTTTGATCATATTCTATCATGTCCATATAACCTCTGAATAGATATATCCAGCTGAAACTTATCGAAAGTATATCACGTCCATATTACCTCTGATATTACTTTCATCCTAGCCTATCATTTATATTCAAAATTGATAGATCCACAAAGTCAGAAGAAGTGTCTTTATTATCTCCGGAAATAGCAGATTACATAAGAAGCAAAAAAAGTACATCATTGGGGAGGAGAAGTTAAATCGTGAATTTATTGTGCCAAAGCAGCCATCCTCTCATTCCTGGAGTTTAAAATACTGTTGCGAGCCCGTTCCAGCCTTGCTTTGTCATTGCTTAAGCGAGATAGTCTAGACAGAGAATTAACAAAATTTGTGTGGATGAGTCAAGTTCTGTTTAGCTGTATCCACTTGGCCCTTCAGCATATTACAGACTGCCGATGTGTTAAGAAGCCTCTCCCTTGCCTGAGCAAGTTCAGCTTCCAATTCTCGAACCCTCGCTTCATTTCCCTTAAATTTGGCCTGGCACTCAGCTAGCTGAGAAATAAACTCCACCAAGATAGCCTGCTCTTTATCCATCTCTTACTGCTGTTCTTGGATGGATTTGTTTAGAGATTCTATTTGCTCAGAAAGTTCTGCAGTCAAGGAGTCATACTCAGTTTGAACCAGATTATCGATGCTGCCTCGAGATAGTTGCAAATAATTGTTAATGGGTTGTTCTAAACCATTAACTATTTGCTCTAGCGCATCAGCTCTTTCAGCGTCACTGAAATTTCTAATCTGTGCTATAGGGAGATTGGAGGACATCTTCAGAGCATCAAAACCTAGGTTCTTCTCCAGCACCATCGATATCAATTCTTTCAAAGTGAGGTAGAATATGCTAGTATATTGATCCACTAGCATAACAAAGCTCGAATGGACGCTGGGAGTGGCTGCAATATTGGTAAGTTTCCTTTCTGGAATTACTGCAGAGGAGGTTGCCACAGTCGTTGCTTCAACAGATGGCACGACAAAAGAAGAGACACCAACAACAGTTGAAGTTGCTGGTATACTCGACGAAGGAGGCACGGACGAGATGGTGGGTTCATCCTCCTCTGATGTTATTTGAACTGCCACTGGCGGGATGAGACCCAAGAATATTACGAATAAAAGATCGGCAGCTTCAAAGCATGCTTCTTCGATGTCGAGCAACGTCGTTTCATTAAATAGATCCTCAACAAAATCAGAAGTTGTGTCAACTCCGCCATCCCCAGAGATGTCTTCACCTGAAAAGAAGACAAGAGAAAGTTAATATCAATTTAATGTTAATTTTCCTGAAGAAAACATGAAGACAACATTTACCCATGGCCGATGGTATGTATGTTGGGTCTGCAGCCTGTATAGCTAAATAATTTCTTAATGATGCTAAACAAGGTGTCATACCTGGAGAAGAGGGTGCACCAACTAACATTTGAGGATAGTCATCCCAGTCATCACCCAGATCCACTCGAGGTTCATCGGGTGGAATCTCGCTGGAAATACTTACAAACGAAGGAGGGGTTACTCCTATTATTGGTCAGGATAAAGGTATATTGATTCTGAATATGCTCGATCTCGAAGGAGACCTCGAAGCACTACCAGTAGCGGTAGTAGCGGCAGCGATCGCGAGCAAAGAATCTCCAGCACTGTCAGCCGGAACGATGGAGGTTCCCTCTCTAAAAGGCGAAGGACCTCAGATCAAAGAATCATCCCCAACTGGGGAAATAACAGGCTCACTCCTAGAGGCCCCCTTTGTGGAAGTCCTTTTAGGACCCCTGACCGTTTTCTTCTTGCGGGAGGAAGGCTCTTTTAGAGTGGAAGCCTTTAGCTTATTGGAGATAATGAGAGGCTCTGCTAGCGGAGCTATTACGCCTCTCGGTATTATCAACAAGAAATCGTCTGCAATGGTAATGTCTTCACCTTCATCAGAGAAGACGGATGGGATCTCCTCTCTTACTGTAGACTTCTGGGAGGGTATCCTAAAACTTCCATATACATCAAAATCACGATTGAAGGTATTGATGGACGCATAAAACTGTGCATACGAGTGAAGAATGCGCAACTCCGTGGAGAAAGAAGTCACGAGCACAGCAAAGATTGTACCAGTACAACCCATGATGAAGTACCGTCAACCTCTAGTTCCATCAATAAGTCCACCTTTGGACTTGAAGCTGGTGATAGGATTCCCCACGTGCAACCGGTCGTACCCAAATTGTTTGGCAAACCGGCTGGGCAAATTAGGCTCCAAATAGCAGTGATCCTCACTTCTGTACAGCAGATGGGAAGGTCTAATGCAGACCAACCAGTAAAAGGTTTCAGGAGAAAGAATAGTCTTCCCCTGACATGCATCCTTAAGTTTCGTCCCCTACTAATTGATATGTACAGGTGGGACGGTACAGAAGAGCTTCCAACCATTAAAAAAATTTAATGCTCGCCGGCAATCTATGTCTCTCCCCACATTCCAAAGGGAATTCTTGTAATTCAATAAGAAATTATTTCCCGAACTGCTGGTAGAGCCGGAAGACATCATGCTGGTGTTGTGAAGGATTAACCATTCCATCAGGTATAGGAATGGTAATTCCACTCGGGGAAATCCTTCACGCTGTGTATCATCTGCAAGCAGCCCATCATTAATGGCCCTTAGACCAGCTTATATTCTACATACCATGGAAGAAAACAGGCCCAATCTTGCTCCAAACACCAACCAAACTGCGTGCCATAAGATGTTGCGATGAATGCGATCTGCAGATGCGATGCCAGGCACTACCCATCGGCGTAGCCAGACAGAGAGGATGCCAGCCAGTTGAGCTTCCCTCAACAGAGGCTTGCGACAATGCCTAATATAACTGAAGGCTTTAGTGCCTGCAGGATAACCCCCTATCTCCTAATCGAGAATATAATCTGAAGCCCCTACGTATTCAATGAGGTCATCGACCGTGTTGGCGCTAAGCATGCTCAGGAGGTTCAAGGGCTTATCTCTGCTATCTACAACCTTGTCCGGCTAAGCATTTCTGGCCTGTTGGAAGAAGAGGTAGGATGCCCATTTGTTGATACGAGCCAAATCAGAGGGCTCTTTGTAGAAGGTGGTGTAGGTAAGATAGTGGCTCATCAGCTCCTGGTATACCGCCACTGCCCTAGGGTTTGTATACCTTAGCTCCCTATTCATGGGAACGTACTCTTCATAAGGAATGTCCCCCATTGGCAGCTTTGAAATCTCTGATATCTCATGAAGCGCTAATCCCAACTCCCCTAGTGGAGTGGTAGAAGTACCAGTAAGAGAATTATATCGCTCCATCAAAGCTAAAAATAAGTTGGGGTTGATAGGCAGCACAACACTAGTGGCACTCACAGTCGCGAACAAGCCAATACTTTCTAGCTCCATCTGAAAGTGCTTCAGGGCACAAGCAATTAAACTGGCCTATCGATGATTCCCGGGGCTAAGCCATCCACTGGCGCGAGGGTTAACCTTGGGGGTACACTCCTCCCTGCCCCATAGAATTATTGCAGAAAGTTAATATTTTAACCGGCTGGATCAGTGAAGTGTCTTCACTTGGGACGCTGCCCGACAGTAATCCTCTGAAAGGCATAACAGGGACTGAAGGCCGGCTCACAAAGGCTCCTTGATTTATCCTTTCTTATAAAAGATCTTCCCCGGTTGGCCGTGAAGATCGGGAGTCAGAGTCCACATCATCTTCCTAGGATGTGTGGCATGGAAGAATACCGAGATAGGGTAATCTCTGGGCATCCTGGGCAGATACATGACCGTGACCTCAGCAGAAAATACCTAATCTTCTTTCTTGGGCTTGGTCTGGGATTGTTTGTCGATAACATCCCCGAATAAGAAGCTTGGTTTCTTATATTCAGTCCCATCTATATATGTCAGGGGCTCCCCACTGATCGTCCTCAGCAGCATTCGTTCTCCTTGGGACGAGATCATAGTTCCCCTTCCTTGAGGATACTCGGTTCCAGAGATGGAGAATGTCACATGGGATAAGTCCTCCAAATAGTTGGAATTAATCATCACAGCAACGGAGCCCATCACTTCAGCCAACGGAGGGATCTACAAGTCCACTATAAAATGCAAGAAAACAAGTCAGTTTTATGCTAGATGCTACACACTTGTAGGATACGCCAAAGACTAACAGTCTGAGCTTTTATGCCGTACTGCAAAAACTTGAGCTTTTATGCTAGAATCTATTTCTAGTGCGTAAACTCAAGGTTGGCAGTATACGCCAAAATCTAACAGTTTGAGTTTTTTACGTCTGACTGCCAAAATTTGAGTTTTTATGCCGAAATTTACATCCACCGCATAAAACTCAAAGTTTATAGTATACGCCAAATTTTGACAGTCTGAGTTTTTACGTCAGACTGCAAAAATATGGAGTTTTTATGCCGACACATTAGGAATATGGGCGTAATAATAAAATATCTCTGTGCATCATCTTCTTCGAAGAGGCTCTTAGCACAGAAGATGACCTTGCGCGTACACGTACAATGTGTGCGAAGGGTTTCATTCCTATCGAAGTCTTTACCTGTGATACCCGGAGCGCTGCTCGATGGTGGAGTACTTCATTCAGATCGGGGCTCACTCAGCCTAATGGGAGTTGCTCGTGCTTGAGCAGAGGAGCGAGATAAGGAAGCAGTTTTCTTTCCCTTAGCAGTGGAAGCCTGTTTTGGTGCCATGGTGAAGCTCAAAGTTCTCAGAAAAGAGATGAAGATGAAGAATTCTCAAAGAGACGAAGGGTTGTTGTACAGATAGATGAAGGGTTTCTCTCTCAAGACCTTGGGATATTTATAAAGTTCGGATAACTCTTCGAATCCCTAACCAAAACCGATATTTAATAGTCGGTTATGATTTGGGACCACGTCAGCCTATCATTTGAAAAAAGAAGACGGACAGTCATGCTGCGTAGTGGATCCAGATTTTATGTGCAGAACAGATCTATGGTTTTACGCTCAGAAGCTTTTACGCTCAGAGGCTACAAATCTATGATTTTACGCTTGGAAGCTACAAATATACGGTTTTATGCCAGAGGCTACAAATCTATGGTTTTACGTTCAGAGGCTACAAATCTACGATTTTACGCTCAGAAGCTTTTACGCTCGGAAGCTACAGATCTATGATTTTACGCTCAGAAGCTACAGAAGGCCAATTACAAAGGTTTACGCAGAAAATGCTCCTTTTTGCTACAAAACATTCCAAGTGCCTGAAACACACAAACGTCAGCATGGAAGATGACTCTTCTTCTTGGGCCATTCAGAATCCTTTACATCTAAGTTCAAGTATGGCCTGTTCAGCGGATATTTCTTGCCCTATTTTGAGGTATTTTCGGGGAAACCATTTTTGAAGAGGAGGGCCTGAACAGAAATTCTTTGTATGAAATAAGTGATAGTTCAGAATTCTATGTGAATTCTCGTCCAAAAAATAGCATGACAGTTGGATCTTCAAGACAACTTAATGCTAAAGAGTTTTTTACACATCTTCCGTTACGCGTGAAAGACGGGACATGACCAGATAAGCATTTATCAGAGTCAGCGTAAAATTATCTAGACTTGTCGAAGCTGCATATTATCAGACTTCCTCACAGCAAATATGGCAAATCAGCAATGCGTAAAAGAAGATAAGTTTATTGATCATGATTACATATAATGGAAATCCTTTTTTTTACAAAGGATTTCTCATTAAAGATCACGCTGGGAATCTGTTGTGCCAGGTTCTCATATTGGTGGAGATCTTTTTCTTCTTCTACGGCACTTCATCGGCTTCTGCGGCCGATGAACAAAAAAATGACTAATGGCAGGTGGATACAAAACTGGGCCTATTTTATTCAAGCCTACCCACCATACGCCATGGCAGCTACGTCCTAGAATTGTGTTAGGGATTCAGACCCAACACAATACTGGAAGACAAGACCAAACTGCCTACTTACGTCCAGCTTCATAATAGGGGAAAATACATCTTGCAAGCTGTGTGGTCCGATGAGACCTTTCCTCTCTCCTGGACGAATTGCCATATAAAATTGCTGATTATCCCAAGCAAAGAAAGCTATGATATCCTTCCATGATCCATCGTTGTAGAGGATATTTGCTCGAAGATGCCTCCTTTTACGGCTCCTTATATGCTGGAAGAGCATAATCTTCTTCTTCCTCAAGTCAGCCCGATGAATCTCAGCGGCCATCTTTTTGTTGAAGGAATCATGAAAAAACAGGTTCGCTCACTCACCTTTATATAGGCAGAAGAGAACATACCAAATTCCAACAACTTCCTAAATATCTTCGAAAAATTAGCCTCGCAGAACGAGTCAAATTTGACCGTTTCATGCTTCATTCAAAGTATTTCTAATTACGAGGAATTTGAAAACTTTGAAGGGGGTCTTGTAGAAGCATAAAAAATACGCAGGGGAATTATACGCGTAAAACCCCCAAGATACATGAAGCACACGTAAAACAGAGCTTCAGCGCTGTGTAGCGTAAAACATAACTTCAGAGTTGCCCGCGTAAAGTAGCGCTTCAAGGCTGTTTTGACGTAAAAAGGTTGCTACACCTCCCTACGACGTAAAATATGTCTGCTTTTAATGCAGCGTGAAGTTGTGCAAGGAACTCTTCGTATTCCTCGAATGAACCTGTCAGACAAAATAGTGAACCTGACTCCTGACAAAGAATACTGTACGAAGATCGAGAGGACAACTGTAATGATAATTTCGCACAGAGGCCCAGGTTGTCGTTTAGCGACATATCCTTAATATAAGTCATTTTTACGCACTCAAGGAATACGCTACCTATTTTACACAGGCAGAAATGAGCCTTTACGCTCAAGATGAGACGAAATCAGACGCCACGTCAAAAACTATTTTTCGTACAGAACTCGAGGCATATCTCTGCAGTTTATGCGCGAGATGGGGGCAGATCTTTGTATTTAATGCATGAGATTTTGTTCTATTTTTTTACTGGAAGAGCTAAAACTAAGGCTAATGCGCTCACATCACTATCCCTGCATATTACGCCAACCAGGCTATTTTCAACTATAGGAGTATGCCGTATGATATCTCCTCGAAATACGCCAACTCAGGCTATATTTGTAAGGTATGTGATAAGGCTATTTGGCCGAGAATATGCTCAAGACCTCAGTCAGGAAGGATAATTGGCTAGTTTACACTGGTTACCCATTATTTATGTAGCATCAAGCTTTACGCAGAATTTGGCTTTTACGCCAACAAGATAGCTACTTGGCTTTTACGTCTACAAGACAGTTATTTGTCTTTTATGCCAACCATCTTTAAGCGAGGGGCAGTTACCTATGTGGCTTGCATGCCGTGGTCTTCGAGAAGCAGTTATACGCGTTACCTCATAATGGGACACGCGTCATACACGGATTCAGGAGATCATTCAGACGTGGGTAGCGGTTATTATAACCGTCGCGTAAAAGGTGTAACTCTCTCCACAGTTTGGCTTCTACGCCGATTAGACAGTTACTATGACTGATCTCTATAAATAGAGACTTCCGGTCACAGGAGAACAGGGTCGAAAAGGGTAGAGATCAGAGAGAGAGCACATATAGAGACTGTTGATTGACGATTTTGGCAACGAGAGTTTAATCCCCCTCGCAATCTTTTGAAGCTTCTTCTTCTTCTACAACACTTCTTCGTCATCGTGTGGTCCAAGGAACAAAGTGATCGACCGCAGATCAGACTCCTATAGCAATATTTCCCCAGAATTATTTTTTTATTGTACTTAACATCCTCGTATAGGATTAATTGTACTTCTTTTTCTTGTTTGTAAACAAAGAAAGGGTTTCGTATAAACCTAGTTTCATTCTTCTGTTTATCATCAAATAGCTATCTCAACTCTAATAGTGGACAATATGATCATATGGTAATGGTAAACAATACTCAATCATAATAACAAACTAGAGGAATATAAGGCGCGCTATAAAATAGAAGAAAAGAATAATGTCAAAAATACATCTCATGTCCAAGTATAATCTCAATACAAGATCTCAAATAATAATACAATGCCAAAGTCTAACTGACATAAACAATATCAAGAATAAACTAACTATTCCTCATCAACTGCTGGTACTAACTCAATTGGCTCTACGGGTGATAACTCAACTGGCTCGCCATCCTGTGGCCCGTAGTGCGTAGGACACCAATCCTCTAATAAATCATCTGAAAAATATATTCAGTCAGGATTGGAGCAAAGTATAACCCAAATAGCTGTTCCAATAATTGACAGAGACTATAAAACATCAATAGCAATGAAAATAAATGATGGAAGTAATTAAACTAGCATATATTACGAGAAAAAATATTATGGAAAATAATGGCAAGAAACTGAGAACATTATGGTAAGGAACAATAATATAATTAACTGAAATAAAGGAAACAATATATAGTTGTGCCTTAAAATATTAGTAAGACAATGTGATCGGCTTGGGCCTAACACGGGCTATATATAAAAGGTGAGATGGCGTGATCACGCGTGAGTTGCATGATCTGCTAACTATCATGGGCTACACTATATCACCGGCTATAAGGTATGATCACATATCCACTAATATTTCTTTAACCTCCGACTAATATATGGATCCAAATCATGACACGTTATGACACGTACATCATACTACACAGTCTATAATATTATCACTATGATCACGGTCTATATAATTACTAAGATATCACGGTAATCACTAAGTAATCACGAACATGACACGGCGATCACTGAGTAACCATGACAATAACATATTATGACCAAGATCCACGTATACCAATCCGTGAAACCATCGTGTCAAGAATCAAATATCTCAATACTAAATACATAAAACATAGAGGCTATCAAATAAGAAAACTATCAAAGAATGTACTCGCTTGCAATCCTGAGCAAATGGTTTCTCTCCATATTCAAGCTGGTGTCACACACACCTAAATATCAATGACATATCAAAAGGGTGTAATAAAGTGATAATGAGCTAAAATGCATTAAATATACTTTTCTAGGACACTCTAGCTAAACTAGGTCAACCTTAGTCAAACTAGTTATTTCTAGGTCAAATACTAGTTAGTTAGTCTATATTAGTTACTAACTAGCTAACACTAGCTTATATTAGCTACACAAGGTTATTACCTTAGTATATAAGCTATAATAGGTATCAGCACTAAGGTAACTTCCTATACTATTTAGTACTAGTAAATACCATAGCTCTAATACTAGTACCTAACCCCTTTGACCAAAACCTTAGCTATTATCAACAACTTAACATTCACTTAGAATTGATACTTAGCATATCACTAACTTCCTAATACACTAACTAATATTCAAATGCTCTAATTGACATCACTACTATACTAATTTACCAACTTAACTAACCCTCTAGTATCCACAACATACATCTTCACTAACTAATACACTAGGGTACTAATATCCAACTTAACTTACATCACTAACAGACTTCTCAGCTTCCCCTCAGTCATACATAAGTATCTGCTGATACCCTTTGGGTATCAGACACTCACATATCATGCCTGCATCCATATTTCTCTACTTTACATGCACCTTCATCTCTACATGTCTTACCATATGCAGTGAATCTCTGAACAAACTTTTCCACAGTCTGAACACCTACTGGAGCAATACCATGTTCCCTCATATGCTTTTAATCTGACACTTGCAACCCTCCTTTGAAACATGTATTCTTACCTGCACTTGAGTTTTCCTTAGCAGAACAATTCAGTCAATACTTAAGTCTGCAGTTGATGTTATTCTTCTCTTCACTCCTTCACTCATCATTAACTTTCCCCCTTACTTACTTGAGCAACACACACATGCACAGTCTATCTTTGTAGTGCACAAGTTTGTACTGCCTACACACTTTCTCCTCGTATCAATCACCTGAATACCCTGATCTGAACGGGGTAGAACTACTGTAATCCATGCTGATATACATTTTTGTATATCCCCTTCTATCTGACCATTGAACCCCTATTTGATTTACCAACCCGGCACCTCACATCACACGATGCCAAATCTAAACCTAAACCTGACTGCTTCCCCTAACTTCCAACAGCAATCAGTTGCTATTGCAACTGCTATTATTGCACTTCTCACCTCCTTCTATCCATCTGAGCACACACTGATCTCAGTCATAGTGACCGAACTCAATCTCCATGTATTACTACCTACACACAGAACTACTTTACACACATACATTTCACACAATCACACAACAAACTCACCTATTAATTCCTACACTCAACTCTCTCTCTCGCTATATATATATACACACACATACACACACGCACACACATACACACACACACACACACACATAATGATATTAAGTGCACTAATTCCACACTAATTGATATTTTACCAAATATATAGAGTGCACAATTAGGGAACTTGCCATACTCAACCAATAGAGAGGTCTCGTCATGCCCCAGAACCAGAATATTGGACAGCGGGAGAGTGACTCAGCCAACCACACCTTACGGAATACCGAAGTAACCCACAATGTGCTAAGGTTGTCTAGAAACAAGAGGTGCATACTATAATCAAGTCAACTAGGGTCAAGGATCTCTGTCTCAATCATCAACCAATAAATAATAAAAATAAGCATATAAGATAAAACAGTTAGGCATCCCTAATGCTCTATCAGAATGATCATGCAACTAGTTATACATGATGGTATACTAGTATATTGGAAAGAGTACATGACTTTAAGTTAGCGGCGGTCTGAACAATATACAATCATATAGAGGAACTAATGTCCAGATAAACCAGCTAACAAGTGCCGTCGGCTAAATGCTAAAAGTTAATACAAAATGATACTCATAGTGGGAGAGAAGAAATTCACTCAAGTTTCTCGACGGACATCCTCCTGGTGTGCGCCATCGGTCAGATACAAGACAGGATCCTTGGGCTCTGATACTAAACCTGGCTAAACAAAACCTGCGGGGTCAGTCCCCAGAAGCAAGTACCATAAAGGAGAACAAGTGAATGAAGCAAAAATCGATAAAGTACATAAAATAGGAATCCCTTCCACAACTGCAAGCGTATGACCTTTCATCGGAGCAGTATGGCACCTCTATAACCAAATAAGGACAAGAGGTATCGCACTACTCTGAGACAGAGTATGACTCACTAATTATGAATACGACGAAGATACAACACATTAAGATAATCCAGAACACATGCCACAATACAAGCTAACAAGCTAAGGTATAGGTATAATATGCAGCTTCGGTACATGACCTATTATGACATATAGGCGCAATCCTACAACCAAACGAGGACAAGGGTTGAACAGTCATACCATAATAGTTTATGTCCATATACTACCCTCACACACTCTTTTAAATCGGCCAAACAATCCTACAGCTTGTTATGTGGAGTCTGAGTTATCTTAGAATGGATGCATAGAGAAATCCATAGATCGTGAGCTGTTTAGGTGGGCTAACCGAGCGATAGTAATCGCATAGCACATTGTATAATATAACTGGTCCCTCGTAAGGGCACCATGCTAGAATCACATAAAATGCATTGTATAATATAAGTATTCAGATATTATCGTCCACTAGTGCGGACGTGACCAATATCCATAGGGATCAGCCTTGCACGTTATGACAGTTGTCTGAGGTGGCTAATGTGCACGATCTCAGAATTTCATCCCTTCCAATTCTCTACCAATTTTAGTTTCCTAAATTTGCCCTATGGCTATGGTAGGAATCCCATGGCGTTGTCACATGATCAATCCTCTTATATGTCGTACCGTAGTATGGTCCACGCTAGATACGAATCCACTTTTTACTTAATAGCTCAAACTAGATTCACCCGGATGTGATGCAATAATCAATCAAGTCCTAGCCACGCTTTGATAGTTGAACCACATATCATGCCCGTATTGGGGAATTAATATAATAATATCACATGTCGCATAGTATAGGAGGCAATCTCAATGCACAACCCGAAATATATAATCTTATAGCACGTATCAAGTTATGTCGCACCTCAGTGCATATTATGATATGGTTGCACCTCAGTGCACCTTATAACATATGTACACGTAGCACGTAGTAATTGTATCAGCATGGATATAAAAAATTGGATCGAATCACCAAACTTACAGTTGGTCGTATAAGCCTTATCACATTGGGACACATAGCTCATGTTATGCATATAGCTGTTACTCACTTATGATATAGTCAATTCTAGCATATTGTTATGTCTAGCACAAGGTCGGATTACTAAGTCCATTCTTCCTTATATTAATCACAAATAATTGTCAACACTAACCACATAAAAAAAAATATTCCAAATAAAAATAGCCAAGCTGCATGCACAACTTGGCTCATGAGACGGGTGCCATATGGATTGTCATCCGTATGCTACCTCAGGCCGCATATGATACCAGGCCGCATATGATCCCAGCCTGTATGCACGAGATCAAATCTTCTCAAGTCTGAGAGAGCAAGAAGGCAGGCGAAAGGATAACAGTCATAATATTAAACATATGGTGTTATATATAGAGAACCCTCTACACGAGATTAAATCCCCTAAAGTCTGGGATCGTCCCCTCCTCCTCCAACGGCTTCTATTAACAACATATCTCTTGTTAATAACAAGGTGAGAAAGAGAAATACCGCTAGTAATCCAAGCAACCAAACACCAAAGACCAATCTTCCTACTGGCATTGCTAGTAGAGGTATCAACCTTATCGGGGAAGAGGAATCTAGCAAACTGACTAAAGTCAATCCTCATTGGTCTATGGTGATGCAAAAAAGCATCGAGCTTCACTAGCAAGGTAGTAATCAAAATGTGCAGAGAGAAGACAACTCTATCGTTCCCTAATGGATGAGCACGAGGCAAAATAAGTATCCCCATCATCCTATTAATGTCGATTATAGCATGAAACTTAAGTGGAACCAATTCAATTGGTAAGTGGAAGAGTATAGATCATATAAGACGACATCAGTATGCCATATCTATTAGTCTGGAATCTAAAATAAAGTGCTATGCTAAACTTGAGCATCGAATTCCTGATAATTGTGAAGGAATTCATAATCTGCATCTTTGTAATATAGCTCGCATCTGGATTTTGTGGGAAGCTAAAGGGTAGAAGAGTAAAATTTATTTCGAATCCCAACAACTTATGGTTATGGACTTCGCCAACCTGGGAGGTCTTAACCTAGTTATTGGAGCATTATATGGCTCTAACGTTATGACGATCAGACACAAGATATGGGGAGACATCGAGAAGGTTAACAAAGGGATAGGGAAGTCCAAACCTTTATTATTTATTGGCAAATTCAATACGATTATGTACAAACATGAGAAGAGGGGAGAAACAGTTCTTGATCCTATCCTTGAGGACTTTAAAATTGCATACTCAGATCGAGATTATCTCCAATTCAGAACTCCAGTCTTGTTTTGACATGGAGCAATTATTCATCTACCAATTGTATTGAGTAACAACACTATATGGTTTAACTCTTTCCCTAACTTCAACGTTCAGGGACTCCCGGCTGCTAAGAGTGATCATTCTCTGTTGCTCATTTGTTTATCACCTGAAAACAGAAAAAGTCATACAATATTTAGATACAATAATGCCTAGAGCTTGAGTGATGGATACCATAATGCTATTAACAAAGGGATGGCCACTCATGTTACTGGTTTCAGTCAATATAGACTAACCCAATAGCTCTATGTGTTGAAGAAATCTCTCAAATCCTGGAATAAACTTAAACCCTCCCCCTCCTAGCATATAAGGAGA